>PVIU01007798.1:0-88801 GCA_004026605.1 Ondatra zibethicus | reverse complement strand
GAAGAAGAAGAAGAAGAAGAAGAAGAAGAAGAAGAAGAAGAAGAAGAAGAAGAAGAAGAAGAAGAAGAAGAAGAAGAAGAAGAAGAAGAAGAAGAAGAAAAAGAGAAAGAAAGAGAAAGAAGGAGGAGGAAGAAGAAGGAGGAAAAGAAGAAAGAGAAAAAGAAGGAGGAAGACTGGCCTCTAGTCTTCACTTGAAATATTTTAAATGAACATGCAGTACACAACCAATACCAATACATTGAATAACTGACCTTTTTTTTTTTTTTGAAGTTTCTGAAATCCACCTATCAGGCCTTAAAGCTGTTGTCCACAGTGATATCCCTATGGTGGATGAACCTGAACCACATTTAGCTTTAACCTATAGTGTGTTCAGGTAACATATGTAACTCCATATAGAAGTATCAGAACTGCAAAACATGAATCCCAAGTAAGAAGAATCTTCATAGTGAGGCTTCCATTCCAAGTGAACGAGTTGTCTATTTTACAACTTGGAGTCAAACACATTTAAGCAAGTTATGATGGGCTTTTTTTCCCAAGGCAATGATAAATGAGCAAAAGACTATGAAATGGGAGTACTGACTATGTCATTCAAGACCCAAGATAAGTGTCTACCTGTCACTGACCTCCATCACTGGGCAAGGCCTCAAGTTGTTTGCCTTCCCTATTGACTCAATAGCTTGGTCTCTGTAACAATGCCAAATATTATGTTAACAATGCAGCATCAGTGTGCATGTCTAAAACTCAAGAGCTTCCTCTCCACTGCTGTGCTGTGGAATGTATAAACGAGGCACCATTGCATAGCACAGTGATTTATGGAGAAGATCTGTGCTACATAATGAGCAGATGGGAGGGCGCCAGAAGCGCATGGTATACTGGTCCCTCCGGGATCTGCTTTCCTCCACCAGATCACATCGTTTGCTATAAATGCTTAAGCTACTTTGAAGACTTTGTCCAAAATGCTTATTATGTATAATTATATAAGCGAGTGTTTATTAAAGTATGTGCGCTGTCATTTTACAGAGCCCAACTCCTGCCTCTCTGTAAATGTTAGCAGTTTTCACTTTGTAAAGTATGTTTATACAGAGCAAATGTGTGAACTCTCAGCAAGGCAAGGCAGTGTCTTTCCAGCGTGCAGTCACAGCGCTCCCAGATCTTGAAAGGAAATGTGGCCATGGACTCATTTGTGGAGGTGCCAGATCCAAGAAACCCAGGGATAAAACTGGGTCCCACTGTGAATTATTTGTGCCTACTCAACAGAATACACTACTTTTAGTAACCATCAAAGCCATTCCTGCTGCGCTCCCGATATCATCGCTCTACCTTTAATAGGTGCTTTTTAGTAGTTTGGAAACACACTCTTTTCTTCTTCGTTTCAATCATTATAGGCTCTGTGTATACTCCCATACAACTGTGTTACATGCCTACCGTGGGACAAACTCTATGTGAGCTCTGTGTATTTCAAAATGAACAAAGAAGTTCCTACCTGCAAGAAGTCCATGGTTTAAATGAAGAAAAAGTAAGCCCAGAAAACTGTATACTTGGAGTGCTGTGGAGATGCTATAAAGTGCCCCCAAAATACTGAGGAGGTATCCTTGAGGCTCCAAACATAGGCTTTGCTGGTGTAACATTTGTAGTAGGTCTTAAAGGTGAGGAGCAGCTGCAAGGAAAGTGAGTGCCTAATGCGGGAGAGTGAAGCAAATGTGTCATCTTCAGTGGATGGCATCAGTCATTCATCAGGACGCACCCAGCACAACGTGCCTGGGACAGCAGTAAGCACAGGGCACGTCCTCCCAGGACATAGCGTGGCTAGTTTATCTTTCCTTCCTGAGTCTCTTCTGGCATTAAAAATGCCAGTCCTGTAGATTGACCTTATTCCCTTACCCGTTCCAAATACAGAATAACTTGATTCAGTAATAAAAAGATAAAATAGCTAAAACAATAATTTAAAAAGGTATTTCACTGTTCCTCTGACTTGGAGATGGTGAGCCAGAGGGTTCAGAATTTTGATGTTTCTAAAAGTATATTTATCTTATTTAAGTTAGGTAACGGAGTCGACTCTCGTGCGGCATCAATCTATCTTACGTAAACCTTTTACTTTTTTCAAAAATCCTGCCATGACCAGGTCTGATGGCAGATGCCTATAACCCCATCCATCAGGAAGCCGAGGCGGGGTACTCCAAAACTACTCTGAGCACCATAGCTAGAATCTGATTCAAAAATCAAACAAATAAACAAAAACCTGTCCGTGAATTTGTAAGTTTAATAAAAGTTATGGTTTCAAAATAGAAATTTATTTCATAATCAATATGGAATGAATAACAAATGACTGGGGACAGTATTTCAAAGACAATTCACAGGCAGAAGGGTAAATGCTATTAACCAGAACTGTCACAGATAAATTGTATGTGTGTGAGTGAGCGTGCATATGTGTATGCGCGCGAGTGTGTATGTGTGCGTGTGTGTGTGTGTGTGTGTGTGTGTGTGTGTGTGTGTGTGTGCGTGTGTGTTTAAGGTAACTGATAGGCAAACATAATGCAAGAAAGAGCTACAGAAAATAATCACATGAAAAATGTTCAGCTTGATTCCTAATTAAGGAAATATAACTAAAACAGCTAAGATATGCCATGCATTATCAGATTGGCAAGTACAGAAAATATTTTACTACTACCCAGTGTTGGCAAGAATGTGTGCAAAGAGACACGCTCATACACTCACTCGGGCCTGGACCTGACTTCTGTGCCTGAAACTCATGCAATTTTAGACACTTATTTTTTGAGAGGGTGAAAGATTAAGTTTTATCATTCTATTATGAATCTTTATTTAGATTGGGAAAAGTATATTTAATTATAAATATTTTAAAGATGACAAATATCCCAAACACTTTGCAAAAATTCAGAAAAATATCATAATTTGTAATAGCAAAGTATAATACATGAATATAATCTCTACTGTCTTTTCTCTATCTTTTGTAGCATGCCTCCTGATTATCACCATCTTCTATGACAATTTTACACAGACAAAGCAGAAACCAAAGTCATTTTTCTCTAGCTTACATCATGATTTTGCTTCACATAATTTAGAAAACATTTCTTTCACAAGTCATTGATGTGCCATCTAATTTTCTAGAACAGCTGATAAACATAGAAACCTCTGATGGGCTATTTTCCCACATGATGTCACATTTCACAGGTTTGCAGACCTTGTACAGAAGGGACACCCCAACATCAACGACTGTGGATTGATAGCCCTATTGTGCCATTGTCACTGACATCCTATTTCATGAGCTTTGTGTTATGGTTGCCCCAACAGTATTTCCTGACAAAGAACAAGAAATTCAATTATTTTCAATGTACGTATATGACTTGTTCTTAAGAAATGTTATTATTCAATAATCCGGGACCCTGTTCAATACTTTTTATCTAAAATATATTATGTCTTTGATTTACTACTTTTAGAATGAGTTGAATTTGTTTGTTGGTTTGTTTTGTAATTCATTTTTTTTATCAAAGTAACTTCTATGGATTTTACTGGCCATCCTTATTGCCTTGATTTTATACTCTACCAACTTTTTGTTTTAATTTTATTTTTTGATCAATTTCTTTGAGGGTGAATTCCTATGTCTGTTTAAGGAGTTAGCCATTTCTCACTTATTATATCAAAACCTCCTTGAAGGTTTTTATGTATTCTCATTTCAGATTCCCTAACCCTGATTCCCAACATACCCAACAGCTGCTCCAACCTCACTTGACATATGACATGTAATACACTGTAGAACAACAAAGATTTAGACATCACTGCTGATGGTGGTTACAAATATTTTTATCAATTTTATAAAAATATTAGAAGTGTTTATATATTTGAGCTGCAAGGTCTTAAAAACCATGAAAGTGAAAAGATTAAACTCATAGTTAATTAGCGCACTAGAAATTATCTCAACACACCTGTATGATGATAATTGAAAATCTAAGGATACATGATTCTAAGTTCTGCTAGATACAGAATTTAGAATCAAGTATCCTCCAATCCAACACTTGGTTTCTTATTACCACTGTACAAGCAGACTCTCATGAATGAGCGAAGCTTTATGTACAAGAGTATCCTGTGAAGCATTACTTTTAATAAAGCAAACACACAGAGAATTAACAGAGAATCAACACAATTAGTTATGGATATTTACACTGTAATATACTGAATAGTTATTTAAAAGAGTAAATTACATTTATTTCACTATGAAAGATACCTACTTTATATTTTAAAGGGAAAAGGGTACATTATAAAATAGTATGCATAATTCAGCCATTGTTGAGATATAGAAAATTTTCAGGGTTATGAACTATACCATATAAATTTCAGGTTACATAGAAAGAGAATGTTTTGAGCAAAATGAATTTGGATAAATGGTATAACATGCATAGTATGCAATGTCTTCTAATGGCTACTTTTAAAGATTGAACAGAAATAAAAGGAGGCTTCTACTTTTAAAACTGTTTGGTGTTTATGCTACCCTTCTCTTTGTGGGACCCTTTTGCTACCCTTTCTCTTTTTATAATTATAGAAAATATAACTTCTGTCCAAAAGTAATTTTGATGACTTCCTGTATATAATTTTTTTCTCCTATCTTTTTTAAAACAGAAAGAGGGACATTTGTAGAGAATCTCAGCTTGCAAGTCTCCTGCATCACCTTCAGTTTGTTTTTCTTTTCTGGCATCAATGTCAAACTTGTGCCCGTAACTTTATGGCAAAAGTCAAGCCAGAGCCAACTAGGCTTCCTTGGACAGCACTTGCCAATGATGACTGGATGACCAGGATGGTCTCACAGTGCTTTGCTTAGACACAACCTCGCTGTCACAAGGACAGGTGTTGCGATTAAATGGCGAATACAGGAAAACTCTGCCCTGCAAGTTATTCTAGAAAGATCAGAGGCTTCTAGCTGCCCTGAAAGAGGGATAGGTGTGGCCTTGAGTATTTGAAGGAACGTTTCCCTTCAAAAGAGAAAAGTAATCCTATAGAAGGACCAGATCTCTGTGATGCAATCTCAGCCTTGCCTGGGGAAAAGGGGATGTGTAGGCTTGCCTGTGAGCCGTCTTTAGCATAATTTTCTTAATGATGCAAGGAGGTTAAGAAATCAATGATTTATCACTATTTCCTTGTTTCTCAATAATTTCTCTTCTGCAAGTCTGGATTTGCCTTGCGATTTTTGTTTTGTTTTAATAATCTTGGTTACAGCATGGGTCTAAAATTCCTAGTATTTTGACAAACTAATTCTTTTAAAAGAGCCTGTGAATACTGTTCCTGAAGGCACAGTACATGACACGTCACTTTACACAAAGAGTGAAAAAGTCACCTCTTCCATCCGGGGAGAGAGAGAGAGAGAAAGAGAGAGAAAGTAAGAGAGACAGAGAGAGAGAGAGAGAGAGAGAGAGGCAGATGGGGCAGGGAGACGCAGAGACAGAGAGACACACATAGAGAGACAGAGATATAGCTTGTACTACAAGGACCTCTGAGTCTAGTGACGAACAGGTAAATTAGTAAATAGCGCCCAAAGTGACACCTATTGCAATGAACCAGTATTCTGGTCTTCAGGAACAAAGATAAATGGAGACATCAAAAACTTTCCATAAGCTATGAGGCTTGTACTATATTCCTTTGGCTAGGTGAAGTCAAATGGGAAGGGAACCCATATAGAAGTGTGCTGGGCAGGAAGTGCATTTGCTTCTGTTCAGTGGGCAGAGTCCTGGCTATGTGGCTCAGCTTATCTTCAACCTGACGTTTCTGTGCTCTCTGTCCAAATTGGTTGTTAGGCATTTCAAACTCAGTATGGAAAATACAAACTGTTAACCTTGACAGAGAAGGGACTATAAGCATCTAGGAACTTCAAAAAGATATGATTCTTGGAAGGCGACTTTGGAGCAAAGCATACCACACCAATGCATTAAAATTATTAGCCATACCCCAGACATAGATTAGCCGCCCTAAAGAGAAATCTGTTGCTATCAAGTGTGTGTTTATCTTTAATTTATGGACTGACTGTGAAGGCCCTTGAAAGATCCTGAGCAAGCCAATGCCATCTGGAAACATACAGTGTTTATCAACATTTTAATAGACCAGTTAAACATTCTTGACCCACTAGTTAGAATTCAAAGTGTCCCAGATTTTATTTACCCAAGAAAAATTTTTAAAAAGTTTCCTTGTTGCTTATTTACCCCTCTAGAGACTTTTATATTGTAAGCTTGAATTCTAAAGTCTTGTTTGAGCTGCTGTTTTCCTCCTAACTGACTTTCAGAATAACCCAATGTCCTGAATGTGAAAGTGAAGGAAGTTAATTATGAACATACAAAATGATATTCTAATGTATCTCATTTAAACTTAAGGGAACAACTGTTTTTAAAAAAAACTAAACCAAACCAAAGAAACAACAAAAGAACCCCAGTCTTTTTCCTATATTGGGCTCAAGAAAATGAGGCCTTTTCATACCTTATGCTACAAAATGTATAATCTTTTCTGTGACTTGGGTACAACGGTTGTTTCAGTTTGTTTCTTATGTTTTGCTTGGGTTGTTTCTTATGGCTTTTATGTAACCCTTAGGTTATAGTTGTTTTTTAGGAGGTGGTAGAGAAAAGCGTAATTCTTCCTTTACAAATGAGACCATTTAAAAACTTAAGTGATTTGACTGAGCTTGCTAGCACATGTCTAAAATCCTGGGTCTTGTGGGATTTGAGGCCAATCTGGGTATCATAGTGAGTTATAAGGCCACTTTGGGTTACAACATGAGACCATATTGCAATCAATCCATCACTAAATTAAGTGCCTCTACCCAGGGGATAAGTTAAACTAGGCCATGCTTTCCACATTACTCCAAATGTCCACAGGGTAGAAGAGTTCTGTGGTCAAAGCAGATAAGGAAGGCGGATTTTCAAGAAGAACAACAACAAAATCGCAAAACTAAAAAGTTATTATTTTCATTACAGACATCCCATAGTCTAGACATGTGCTTTGCTAGTCTACAGCAGTCCTCAAACACGCATATAAAACCTTCCCGTATCCAGAAATATCTCATGGCCTGAGTTCATAGGATAGGCTCCTTATCATATCATAATTCAAAAGAATGACTCCAAAAATGATCTCTTAAAAACCTAGTTTATGAGAGCTGTCATGAAAACCAAGAGGGAAAAGAAAGCAGCATTCCTGGCGAATTCTAGCAGAACTGAAGGGTCAGACAGGCGCTTCAGGGGTGTACATCAGCCGACGACACTGATCTAATTGCCCTCTTCGTCAAGCCCCACCGTCAGATACAGAGCACACCATACCTCCATCACCTACATTTTCTTCACTTTTGCTTCAAACGAGGAAGGAGGCTCAACACACAAGTGGTATCGATTTACCTTAGGAGACACCCAACACCCAGAGATGTCTAAAAAAAGTCTCATACGCTGAAAATTTAACCCAACTGTGTTGGTTTGAATAAGAATGGCTCCCATTCATCCTTGTGTTTGGATGTTTGACCCATAGGGAGTGGCACTATTAGGAGGTGTGGCCTTGTTGGAGTAGAAAGTGTGTCACTGTGGGGACAGGCTTTGAAATCTCATATGTATGTTCAAGCTATACTCAGTACCTAGTCTCCCCGTCTGTTTCCTGTGGATTAAGATGTAGAAATCTCAGCACCATATTTGCCTGCACGCCACCATGTCCTGCCATGAAGATAATGAACTAAACCTCCAAAACTGTAAGCCAGCCCAAGTAAATGGTTTCCTTTATAAGAGTTGCCATGATCATGGTCTCTCTACACAGCAATAGGATCCCTAAGACACCAACCAATGCAGTAATCAACCCACTAGTCTACAAAAGTGATGTCATAGGGCCCAATTCTGATCTCCAGATATAACATGTAAAACACAGTTGCGTAAGCTACTGGAGAAAACAGCATATTTTATACAGCTTAAGATTATTATATTGCGATATCATTATTAATATTCATATTTGTGAATATCAATTTACCATGAATAGTAATAACCATGTGATTTAAGAGCAAAGGAGAAAAACCCATCATCTGAGCATTCCTACTGTTAATGATTGGAAGGAACTTTACTAAGGACACGCCCCCTTCTGACAATGCTATCGGTGCTTACAAATCTGAAGTTCAGGCTCAGCGCTGAGACTGGGAGAAATCCTCAGTCCTATTTAATGTAGTGAATAAATTGAGGGGGGTAAAATTCCAACATTCTCTATTGACAGAATTTTCTGTTGTTTCTCCAAGCCAAGCTTTAGTTATAGCAATGCTCACAGGCTAGCCAATATACATCTACCAACTAGGCCAAATGAAGAAAGAAACCACCACAATGTAAGTTAGCCTTTATTCTTAGTCAAAACCCAGGTACTCTGAAAAGTGTTTCTGTTATTAATATACCTCCAGTTCAGAACAAGTGCAAGTGAGTGATTCATCAGATCTTAAATGAGATATTTCTATGTGAACTTGGTGGCACATAGTTAAACCCAGCACTTCAGAGAGAAGGCAAGAAGATTACTGCAAGTTCAAGGCCATCTTGGGCTTCACATTGAGACTCTTTCTCAAAAAAAGAATAAGAAAAAAATTCATGTGGTAATTTGAATGAGAATGACCTCCCCCCATAGGTTTATATTTTTGAGTACTTGATCCCAAGTTGGTGAAACTATTTGGGAAGGTTTAGGATGTGTGGCCTTGTTGGAGGAGATGTGTCACAGGGTGGATTCTGAGGCTTCAAGAGTCTCCTGCCATCCACAGTACCCTCTCTGTCTCCAGTTGAAAGCTGAAGATGTGAGCTTTCAGCGGCCGTGGGGATTCCCAAACCTGGATTCCTGAGAAATGCATTTAGTGAGTTTTTTTAATTGAAGACGCCTAGAGCCAGGAAGATGGCTCATTTGATAAAGTGCTTGCCCCACAATCAAGCATGGTGCACTGTATGGTTCACTAACACCAATGTTTAAAAAGAAAAATAAGCCAAACATAACAGCCCCTACCTGTAATCCCAGTATTGCGAAGGCAGAGATAAGAGGATCCCTGAGGTATGCTGCTCAATCAGCCTAGCCTACTAGTTGTTCGGTGAGAGGCTCTGCCTCAAAAAATAAGACGGAGAATGATAGAAAAAGATGTAAGACCTCAACCTCTGACCTACACACGCACACACACACACACACACACATGCATCCCTGTACCCCATACTTGATCTAGTAAATGGATTTCTTGGGATGTAATCTGTATATTTGTTTAAAATTTTCTACATGGCTCTAAATAAATGCCAAAGCTATTGTTACATCCATGGCTAGCTGAGTAACTAGTCTCTGATAAATGAGTGGGAGGGGAAATCATGAAGAAAATACCTCCCTCCCCAGTGACCACTATGGAGTCAGTTGCACAGGACGATTTCAGAGGCCACGAGAAGGCAGGTCAATGTGGAGACAGGGAACATGAAGCCACGATCCGTGTCAGTCAGTAGCATCCAGGGAAGAGACCTGAAGACTGGGCAAAGGAGTCTGAACCAAGGATAAGCTGGCTCAGCTGTCTGGAGATTGAACTGCAACATGGGGCCCCAGAGGAGCTGCTCTGACCTCTGACCTCTGGTGTCACTACAGTCCCTTACTGTGTCACCACCCCCACTGCCCAATAAATAAGTAAAATCAGTTTTCCTCATAAAATTTGTACACACTATAATAAATAGGTTTTTTTTTTTTTACAAAAGACTGCCTGTCATCAGAAGAATTTGCTGTTCATATTTTGGCAATCAGACTTTGTGCTAGGCACATGTAAACATGCATTTAGATGTTTTGTGGAGTTTGTCTAATTTTAGTAGGAAAAAAGTTCTGTTTTTTAAGTTAAAGAGTCAAATACACGTTAATATCTATAACCACTGCTCAAGTGTCTTCCATAACGGTACATTAACTTATTACTCTTATAACTGGAAAATCCTCCTCCATGAGTTTGTTTATAAAATGAAATATAGTTGATTCTCATCTTTACCATTGTGAGATGTATAGAAATATATAGAAATACATCATTGTTTTAACACATGGTATTGTTTTGGTTTGGGGTAGGTGTTTTGCTTTGTTTTGTTTATTTGTTTGCTTTGTTTGGCTCTGTTTGGGCAGTGCTGTGTACTGAACCCAGGGCCAGAAGCATTCTGGGCAAGCATTCTACCACTGAAACATGCTCTCAGCTCTATATCCCTTTAATTATCAGGAAATAGGAAAATACTTTAAGATGGTTTTTCCATTTAAAGTGATTATTATTCTTATAGCAACTTTATGGGAATTAAATCACTCAGTTTGGGGGAAGGAAATACTAAGGATTGAACTCTGGGCCTCAAGAACTAATTTTTAAACAGTCCAGTGTTTTACATACGTTTAGTTTATCTTTCCATTGAGAAAGATTCACCCCATGGGCTAATTTTAATTGCATTTGGGATGATACTACTCTAAGATAACATTTGAGGGTATGTGGGAAATTAATGCATGAAAAGAAGGTTTTGCATATTCGTTAAAATTCTAAACATAAGACCCTGTATTATCTAAGACATTTTTCTGATTTTATCTTATATCTGGTCTGAGAGATTACTCATAGATTCTGCCTTACTGCTTGCATTCCTAAAGATTTAAGAAATAAAAAGATCAGAGGTGCCAAGTGATTGAATGAAAGTTAAGGAGAAGCATAGGAATAATAACTGAACGCATTAAACTAACCTGTGATAAGTACCTAATATTCAACAAAAGGCACAGGAGCTGGAAGGTGGGGAGTTAACATGGAAGCAGCTGACAGATGTTTGCTGAGATCTGTCTGAGAAAAGACACAGCCTAATAACACAAGAGAGTAAAAGGAAGGACAGAGAGTGCAGAGCATAAGTCATGTCCCTGGGAGTAAACTCAGGAGGCTGAAAGCTGGTTGTCTCCTCCATATCCTTTTGGGAGTCAGCCTGTCTCCCCTTTTATTTCCACCATATTTAATGTGGTTTATTTTAAAATAAACAGCAGCAGAGGGACGTGGAAAGCACAAGACACATAGTGGCTGGAACCGCAGTTGGCTGATGGCTGTTCTGACTCAGCATTCGCTGGACCTGGCATTCAGCGAGCTGCATTCTGTAAGAACTGACTAATCGGCCGCAGCAGGCCCTTGGCCGGCCAAGGCCAAAGAGATGCATCGCTGGTTCTGATCTGATAATGGACCGTATTTCCTAAGGGCTAGACACTGCTCTGAATGCGTTGTCTGTATGTTTGGCTCATTTAATGAAGATAAATCTGCAAAGCTGGTAAAAATTAGTATTGCCACTTAACAATCGAGAAAACAAAATGTGAAAAATGAAGCTTCCCTCAGACACCAGAGCTCTGGTAATTCAGAGCCAAATGATGCAGAGGTTGAATCATGTGATTGTTTATTTCTCGATAATGACAATTATCTGCGAGTCCTTGTTTTTGTTGCTTAAATTTGGCCCCAAGAAACAGAAAATCAACTGGACTTTGACCTTTGGGGAACAGTCTAGGCAATGTAAAGCCTATAATATGTGGTCTGGATGGAGATTCTCGGAAAGACAAAGACAGGCCATGACTGTGGCTTGCTCTGGGGACTGATCCCAGGAAATCCTACAGATTCAAAATCTACATATACTCAGTTATCAAATAGAAAACTTAGACTTTGCATAGAGCTTACACACATACCCTGGATACTGCAGGACTATGTGAGCTTTTGACCCCTGTATTGGTGTCGCAGCACATCCCCCGCATCATTGAGCATGTGTAGCCCGTCATAGGGCTACATGGCTGTGTAATCACCCTATAGATTACTTAAAGACCCTAATACCATATGGCTGCTAGGCGAATTGTTGTTTTACCATTGCAGTTAGGGAGCAACGACAAGAAAATGGGTCTATAATATGGCCGGTACAGATACAATGTGTTTTGAGGATTTTTTGATCTCCAACTGGTTGAATCGGGCCATGTAGGACTCAAGGATACAGAGGACTGGTGGCATCCTTTATAACTAATGGGGCCGCCAGTCTTAGAGGGGCACACCTGAAGCCTGCCCACAGTGCCCATAGCAAGCTCACCACTTAAGTATGGCCACTTGACCTGTGTCTCAAGATGGCTTTTAATCTCTTCAGGATGATTGTAACTGTCATGAAATACTACGGTGTCAGCCTGGGAAAGGCTGAAAGGGCATAAGCAAGGTTAGAAGGATGTGGACCCACAGTCCTGAAATATAAAATGTAAGCACTGGTTTCTCATTCTAATATCTAAGAATTACCTCTTGTAAGAGACATCGGATGTTCTTTATATTTAGAAATTCTTATTATAGATATTTCTCTCGTCCCTTCCTCCAACCCCCAATTGTCTTCATTCTTCCCTCATATCTAGAACTGTTTGCTGTTGTTGTTGTTGTTTTGGTTTTTTTCCTTTATTTGTTTGTTTGGTCAATACCCCCAACTAATGTTAATTCCCCTGGCATGCTTGGTATCCTTCATTTATGTTCTCCACAATTATCCTGATCATCTAAACAGCTGCGGGATATTAGAAGACAAGGAAGAATAAAAGATAGAACTATCTTTGCCTCACCAATTTTTGTCTTACTGAAGTCATTACAGTTTTACACACAAAAAGAGGGACATCCCCTTGGAGCACCTGAGGTTTGGTCAAGGCCGTGCCAGCCCCCCCCCCTTCCTTCCTGTCTCCTACTGAGTAGAAGTCTCTCCAAGGAGCTTAGAGTATTTTTCTCCATTGAGCTGGGGAATCTAGAACTATGGTGAAGTTAAAAGACTCGGCAGTGGGATTCAGACTGCCTCCAACCAGGTTCTGCATCTCAGACCAAACTGTATCTGAGCCAAAACTATGTCCATGTGTGAATAACAGTCAGGATGATTTAATGTGACTTGAACCCACAGGGGTTTGTGTTTTCCTGTAATACGAAGCCTGGCCTTAGGAAAATGATGCTGGTGTTTGCTCTTCAGCTGATCTTTCAAAGCAGTGGTCCAGAGATCCATGTGCAACGGGGTTCAGGAGTGGGAGCCAATTATGTCAAATTCTTGATGTCTGCAGACGTGATCACGCATTAATGGCATTCTTTTAATCAGGGGGCACAGAGTGACCTTCTTTGTCACAACACATAGGCTGTATGTGACTCTGCTTTTCAAAATCTTGCTCACTTTCAAGGTTTATTGTCAAAGCTGCCTCCTACAGACTTATGTCTAGAGTTTGATCCCTGGGTAGAACAACTGACTAGCGTAAAGAATCTTGGGGCCTAATCTTATGTGCCAGGAACTCTAGCTGGACTGTTGGTCCTCAGTGACCAGGCCCTTGCTGAACTTGTCTGACCATCAGCAAACTGAGTAAATTGTTTTCTCTCTGAAGTCTATGTGAAAAACCTTATTTAGACTCTGATACTTTGCTTCTGTGTCCGAGAGTGGATGCCGCTGATGTTTTCCCTTCCTTCCAATGACTTCCACCAACAATGAAAATCAAAGCCATTCCACCACTTTGCTGGGACATGTAAGCTTCCTAAGAATTTCTGTTATAAATCACTCCATCACCATCTTGAATTGGTTCCTGAGATCTTCTGAGCTGAATTCTGTCACACCTTGCCAGGTGGACAGATGCCAGAGTTCCTACAGCCCAAATACAGCAGCTAACTGCCTCCTTGTTAGCGCATGATGAAATAACAGCAAAACTCATAACAAAATCCATCAACATAAGATCCTATCAATCTTTCCATTTGACAGGTGCATGTTTTACAAGACCGTCAATTTTTGTATCACCAAAACTGAGGTCTTTAAAGTCTTATTCCATTACCAAGTTCTAACAGCAAATTCTATGTGTTGAATTTAATTTCTCATGTCTTCTATTTTGAGGTTCTACATGTCCAGCGCCGTTTTAATGCATGATTCACCAGATGGACTTTTCTGGTTTGGGGTAGTTTATGTAGACTTCCCCAGATGTTTTGAAGGCTGCTGGCTTCTCTTTCATCATAAGCCCTCACTGGCTGCATTTTCCATGAATGCAACTAGATCCACAAGTTTGAGTATATTGAACACATTCCACTTTCCAACTTCTCCAAAGAGATGCAGTTGTAAGATCTAAGGTGCTCTTGAAATCTGAGTTTGTGTGTCCTTTCACATCCACAAATCACCCCTCCAGCTCCCTCTAGAGAAGTGATTCGCCATCATCTCCCTGTGATAGTATTCATGACTCATCTGTCCCCAACACATGGATTCTCCCACAGCGATAATCCTGGTTTCAGAGAACTCTCCACATTTTCTCCACAATTTCTCCTTGACCCTCCAATAGCCATGAAAAACCTGTGTCAAATGGTCCACAACTCCATATGTCACACAGATGAACGCTAATCAAAGTACTTCTTGGTCACATTATAGCCCAATGATTTTCTCCAAACTGAATGTGCATTGCTCTTTGGGTACAAAATCTAACCTTAATATAAGGTAAATTAAACAAGACCAATTCATACCTGCTTCCCAGTATATCTCAACATGGCAGACCAGCCAAGAGAAACAGAGATGTGTCACCAAATATAGCCTTTAATATCTCTCTGATTTACTACAAAATGGTCCATATTGTGCTGAGTAGAAGGATCTTCCTGCCAATCTTCCACTCTCAAAGCAAGTAGCAACACAGAGCCTTCCCTAGCTGAGAGTGAGGAAGGGAAACCAACCCTCCTTGAGCATGGGTGCCTCTGAAACCATAAAGTTCAAAAGCTCCCTTGAGTGTCCCTCGCTGTGTTCAGAACTGTCTCTGTTTCTTATAACACTAGAAAGCTAGGGTGGCACTGCCCAGTCTACCTTCCAGATGGCTTTTCCTCGTTTTCTTTCTCCTGTAGCAAGTAGAGGAAGTGAAAATATTCTTGGAGGTGGCATGAGAGGAAAACTGAGCTTCAGATGGCATTCTTATAGATACCCTTGTTCATTTCTATATCTCAGAAGCAGATGTCACAGTGCCTTGTAGGCAGACACACAGGCTGGGCATGAGGATGTAGACAAAGAATGGTCAGTACCAAAGTTAGGAACACTTTGGACAAACTCAAATGAATTGGCCATGTGAGTTCTGTGTTCCTAATGAACCGTGACAGGGAAATGTTACTGAAGTGTCTGGCCTGCTTTAGCCCCCATACTTTTCATAGCCATGACTCATCAACAGACATAGATCAGAGTCTTTTCCAGGGCTCTCTCATCTCTGCGTCTTGCCCCCAGTCCTTGGCATTGCCTACTGGCATCGCCCTTTCCTCATCTTCTGGATGTGTGTCGACACTCACGCATCGTGCTGCATCCCGTATTCCAGATAACAGCGCCAGAAACAGATGCAGGTCTTAGGCACTGGCTGGAAGGGCGAGGTTGGGAAATACACATATTTGTATTTGAGAGGAAAGTCATGGAGAGATGAATGCTGCCTCCTTTGGCTGCTGTGCAGAGTGAGCTCAGCACTGTGCTTTCAGATATGGGGTAATTAGCAATAATGAGTCGCTGGGATCACCCCCAAGTTCTCTGAAGACCTGGAGTGTGCCCCAATCATTCTGGCTTTGAAGACTAACGTTCATTATGGATAAAAGTGAAAGAATTATATTATACTAATTCATGGGTACATATCCAAAGATAATCTAAAAAGATGGTAGTGATACCACATAAGTAATATGTGCACAATAAAAAAATAATGATGGGTTGTAAATAATAATGGGTACCAGAGAGTCATGCCAACAACTGTGTAAAAACCTAAACTGTGGAACTCTACATGTATGCAGTGGCCCTAACACAGCACTGTTATCCTTCTGGTTAGAGCTGGGGATTCATTAAAATGTTGGGAAATTTGGTGTCAGCTGATCTCTCTCTCTCTTTCTCTCTCTCTCTCTCTTTCTCTCTCTCTCTTTCTTTCCATATCATAAGCAATGGCCATCATATGTAACTCTGTCTGTTTAGATGGCACCTTAACTCTGGCAAGGAATCTACAATCCCTATACCTCTTGCCTTACTCCGGCCTCCTACCTTGTTTTTGATCACATCAGTACATGTTGGTCTTCTTTAGTATGTCTTAAACGTTAGGAACTGTGTTGGATTTTTTTTAAAAGATGCTGAGAACTCTATGGCTCATATTTTAAAAGCAATAATAATACTGTATTAATGAGAGATCTTACGGCCTAACTGTTACGCTCTGTGAAAGCTCCCCAAAGTCCCAAATTGCTACCCCCCGCAAACAAAAAGAAGGGGCAAAACAGCTACCCTGACTGAGTGTGTTCTGCCAAAGACTCCCTTTTATCTGAAATGTGCTCATGTGTGTGTCATCCATGTTTGAAATAACTCTCTCCAGTTGGGAAAAGCATACAGCAGCGATAAACAAATGGGACTCTAGGGCCAAGCCCGTGAGAAGCATCATGTGTTTGTGAAATGGTCTCATTTCGTCTTTGCTTTTGGGCGAGAAGCTCCTGCTGCTGCTCCACAGGTCCAGACGCAGTTGCAGCCATGTTCTGTGTATTTTTTACTACTAATATTTTAAGAAACCATGAGAATGGATCCTTAGAGCCGGAAAGAAAAAAGAAGCAGCAGCCAGAGCACAATGACATGAGAGCAATTGCAGTAACAAAGGCTTGTCTTGTTTCCAAAAATGCATGTTCCTCCGTCACCGTCCAGAGAAAACCCCATTTGTCCTGTGCGGGAAAATGGCATGTCAATGAGCCATATGAATTGCCCAAAACCAAATACAGAAATAAAGGGCAAGAGCAGCCATGTTGGCAAGAGGCTGCAGGTATTTAAAACACAATGGGTTTTGGATTCTCATATTGCGGGGAGCAGAGCCAATAAGCACTAGTGCGTGGATGTGGTGGGATTGATTGATTAGGAGCCCATGATTAAAGGGAGAGAGTAAGACCATGAACTGCTATCTGTTGGGCGTGGCTTGGAGTCCTTGCAATGCAGCTTTTTGGATACTCCTGCCCAAATCTCCTGGGAAAGATGCTTAGTGTGTTGGGGTAGGTGGAGGACTTTCCCAAAGCTTACTTTAGAACGTTCCTATAAAAAAAAAGCATAGAGGATTAAAATTATATCCCTACTTCAGGTTCTAGCACTCTTTGTCACAAACATGATATAAATAAATACACACTGGCTTTCTCCTCCCCAGAAGCTACATGTGGCATTTACCACAGAGGGCTTGAGTATCAGGGAAGGGAAAATGATTTATCTTCATTATCGTCTCTCCACACATGCTTTTTGTAATCATGAAGACATTTCTCCTCACAGCTTCCCAAGGAGAATAGAAGAGCCTGGGGGCTCAGTGTCGGTATCTGGCCCGAGTCCATTTGGTGGCAAAAGGAATTCTTAAGTACTGACATTACATTTCAACAGGGCATGAAGAAGAGATTTACATTCCTTCTTGGATTAAGTTTTGCTCTTTATGTTCAATCTCTTTCCATAATCAAAAGCACGTGTCCCACACCTTGCCAGCTCTGCCAATAGAACACCGCCTGATAGAAAGCATGGGAATAGCCCTCGGGGAAGATCTCTGAGAGGTCTTGGGTCTAAAAGACCAATTTCTGCAATGCCAGCCTGAGGAGGACTTGGGATTCCTTCAGTACGATGGTGGAGGTGTCATTCTGGAAAGCAACAGATGTCAACTTCCCTGAGTCCCATCAGTGGCTCTCTTAGAAAAACTGACCTGCCAAAACCTGCAGCTTTAATAACCATTGCCTTGTGGTCAGGAGGAAGAATCTACAGTCAATTTATGGGTTCTTTGACATCATCTTACGGATGAAAACGTTTGTTGCTAGCTGGAGAAAGTAATTTATTCTCTCTCTCTCTCTCCCTCTCCTTCTCTTTCTCTTCTCCCTCCTGCCCTTGCCCTCCCTCTTTCCTCCACCACTGAGATCTCTGTTCTTGGCTTTCATTTTCAAGACTGCTACAGTATTTTTTTATACCTAATTCATACATATTTCTTGTGGCTTTGAGTTTAAACTGGGTTGTATTTCAAGAAGTCAACTTTAATTTTGTGACAAAGGAAGCTATACTCAGCCTGGGAAGGTAGCTCAGTTTCTCCAATGCTTGCTAGCACACAAAAAGTCTTAGACTTGCTCTTCACTGCTGCATAATCCGGGAGTAATAGTGTGTGCCTATGGTCTCAGCAGCTGGAAACAGAAGGACCAGAAGTCTAAAGTCGTCCACAGCTACATAGCAAGTTTGAGGCTGACTTAGACTACACGAAATGATACAAATAAGAAAAGAATCTGTCCTCAGAGATCCCCCCTTCAGTATATGCCCCCTCCCCTATCTTTTTCTCACTCTTTATGGGCTGCGCATATGTTTGAGATGGCTAAGCCCTTCTCTCATTTCAGGTCTTAAGGCTTTATAAAAAAAAATCTATACTGGGAAAGTTTAAAGAATGAACCCTAAATTCTAAAACTGTAAGAAAATTCATGCAGAAGAGGGCAGTTAGTTCACTGAATCAAATGACTATTCTGTGACATTCAGCTCGTAATTGCAAGGCAGGAGTAACCTACATCTTTTTTAGTCAAGGGACTCCACTGTGAATCCTGGGAAAGGAGGACTCTTTTCAGGTAATTCTTAAAACCCTATGTCTGGGGTAAGAAGTTCGATGGAATGGTCAACAAATTGCCTAAGTACTTCAAAACTCAGGGCCCTGCAGTATAAAGTGGGAGCACTACAGAATCATCTTATAAGGTTGTTGTTATTATAATACAACACACGTACACACACACACACACACACACACACACACACTACATACTATATACTTCACACACCACATAAACTACATATTACATACTATATACTGCACACACACACACACACATACACATGCTACACATGTGTTAGTTGGAATGTAATTGGCTCCCATAATCTCATAGGGAGGTAGCACCATTAGGAGATGTGACCTTGTTGGAGTAGGCACGGTCTTGTTGGAGGAAGTGTGTCACTGTGGAGGCGGGCTTTGAGGTCTCATGTATGCTCAAAATACCTCCCAGTGTCTCAGACAACTACTTCCTTTTGCCTGCAAAATGTAGGACTCTCAGGTACTTCTACTTCTCCAGTACCATGTGTGCCTGCATGCCACCATGTCCCACCATGATGATGATGGACTGAACCTCTGAACTGCGAGAGAGACGCCTTAATGAATGTTTTCCTTTTTAAGAGTTGCTGTGGTCATGGTGTCTCTTCACAGGAATATAAACCCTAAGACATCACACACACACACACACACACACACACATGCTTTGGAAACGGTGAAGAACAGTGTGGGCCCAGTACATATGGAGACACAACATGTACATTCTGGGAGCCAGTAGGAGATTCTCAAACACTCTGCTCTGTACCAGTTAACTCCTACTTTGGGGGGGGGGGGGCGCTAGGGCCAGAAACGACCAGCTGCTGACTTTCCTCCCAGGGACATAAGGTGTATTCTTTTATACACACCACGAAAACACATCAAGGTGTCTTCGTTATCCTTCCCTTTCAGACTGAGTCTCTATTTAACCCTTTCAGTGTACAAAAAGAGTGTGGAAAAGCCAGTCACATTCAGATATTAGGAATCAATACAAAGTCCCTTCTATGTGGCTATGCATGGCATGGGAGTTAGCCTCATTCCATTCCTGTTGAAGCTCTTGAATGACATCAGAGGTCAAAAATGCCACCTGTCACCTCTGCAAAGCCATAAGAATGAATCTTGTCTTCCAAAGAAAATACTAGCCACAGTAAAATATGTACTTATTTATTTATTCACGAGCTTCCTTCCTGCTTAAGACATCACTTACATCATCTGATAGGTTGTTATAAATCCTCCTGAGCATTTGTTTTCTCACATAGATTTTTTTCTTACATTCATGGATGGGTTTCCAGAAGGCAATAACAATCACCTTTTTATTCAATACCCAACATTTCTGAATGGTTAGTATGCTATGTGTAGCTTTTAGGGCTATGGATGTCTACCCAAGAGTATCCTGGGCTTTGTTTTTGAGCATCTATTATATGCCAGGTGTATACAAGGCACTGAGCTATGGGTACAGATGCAATCATACCTTTATAGGCACCCTGCAGCAAAGGGAACACATTACAGAAAGACATGAATATATTCGATAGATGATGAAGAATCACAGCCTAAATGTGGAAGAAAACTATCCAAGGACACAGACAAGAAACAAAGATTTCAAGGATGAGTATAAAGAGTTACAAAGGGCCTGAATAGTAAAGGGGCTGATATGAATGAGGAGCTGAAAGAAACCCTGCAGGCTGACGGGAAGGGAGTTGGCGAAGTAAGCAGAGGACAAATCATACATGTCGTGTTTGACATTTCGGTGACTCTAACTCTTAATCTAATTGCAGCAGGCAGCCACTTAGTCGTTTTCGGATGGGACATGACCTAATCCAGTATGCACATTAACATGCTGCTGTGGAGAAGATCAGTCAGGAGGCTTTTCTGTTGTCTGGGTTGGAAAGTCTGGTGGCTTAGGGTGGGCTGCTATCAGCAGAGATGGGACGATCTGTTCTTCACACTGTGTGGAGAGTCTTTCATCAGAACCCCTGGAGAGAGCTGGCTTCTTACCACAAGGAGATCAGGCTGGTGGAGGAAGGAGCAGCTAAGAACAACCTCCAAGAACCTGGGTCCACGTGGCCTCTTGCCTTTCACAAACGTTCTAAACCACCAGACTTAACTGTCACCAAACTTAATCTTAAACATGATTCCCCATAATGAGAAACATGGTTGTCCAAAGCAAAGGAGGTAGAGTATGTTCCTTAAGACCTTTCCAGTAGGCGTGATGAAACTATGCAAATCCATCTGCTCATTTTCTCAACCCAGAGCACAAATGTTTAAGATCAGTGCACAGCGTGCTGACATGGAACAGAACAAATGAACTAAATGCAAGCCACAAACCACGCTGGCTCCATGCTAGCAATGCAGTCAACAGACTTGATTAATGATATTTATTTCATTTTTACTTTAATGATATGTTATGGTTTGACTCTGGAATGTTCCCCTCAGGCTCAGGCCTTGAAAATTTGATCCCCAACTGGTGGCACTGTTTTGCAAGGCTGTGGAATTTTTAAAAACAAAGGCCCTACTCTTTGTCATCGTCTCTCCATCCAGTTGCCCCCATCACCATGAAGGCAAAGCTGCGCGTTTTCAGCAGGTCCAAGATCTACGCTAGACACCTGTGGCACTACACTAGGACCCATGGGAAGGTTTTCCAGTTTCATAATGCAAAATGCGAGTACATTTTCCTTGCCAGGAGAAATCCTCAGCAGACAAACTGGACTGTCCTCTACAGATGAAAGCACACAGAAAGGGCAATCACAAAATTTTCAAAAGAAAATAGCCCAGTGTGCAGTCAATTCCAACAGGCATCACAGGTACATCCCTTGCTGAAATAATGGCCAAGGAGAATCAGAAACCGGACGTTAGAAAACCTGTCAAGCTTTCAGGTTGTCAGGGCTGTCCAGGAAGCAGAAAGGGCTAATCAGGACTTTAAGAAGACAGCCATGGCTGCTGCTGAGTCTCCACAATGACAGCACCTAAACAGAGGCTGTGAATCCTGCCAAGGTCTCTGCTGCCCAAGTTGGTAGGGAACACTAAATTGGTAGATCAGATTTAAAACAAGAATTCAACTGAATTCAAAAATTCAGAAGAAGCAGAAGTGGAAGGGGAAGGGAAGGGAAGAGGGAAGAAAAAAATAAAGTGAAAAAGAAAGGGGAAAAATAGGCCCCTAGGGGCAGACCTCTGAAGGCGATAGCCCAGCCTTGCCTGCTCTACTCTCAGCTTCCTAAGCTGCCAGATATGAGCAAGGCATACTAGAGGCCCTACCGCCACACTGTCCCCACTATGACGGGCCAGGCCTTCTGAAGCTATAACGTAACACAATCCTTTCTTTTTCTAGATTGTTTCTGTCAGATGTTTTGTCAGAAAAATGAGAAAATAACTAGTACATGACATGTTAAAAAAAAAAAAAAGAACAATGTCCTTGCGGTGGGAGTATGGCTGTCTGGGCAAACTTGTCACACAAGCGAGAGAGCCAGAGCCCACCTAAGAAGCTGGGGACGTGCAGTCCTAGGGCCCCTATGGAGAGAGGAGAGCAATAGCTAGACAAATACCCGAGAAGCTTATGGGCCAGCTAGCCTGGAGTGAACAGTGGAAAGGAAGCAGAGACCCTGTCTGAAAACAAGATAGAGGTGAGCATGGACACCCTCGGATGTCCTCTGATCTCTGCTTGTGTGTTATAGCAACCGCACACCTGCAGTCACACACATAATGCAAGCCAGCCCACACGCGCACGCACACACACGCACACACACACACACAAACACACACACACACACACACATCTTACAGTGGAAAGAAAAAAAAGTAAAACCCGACCATAAAGATGTTCAAATTATACTACTCAGTTAAAAGACTAAATCAGAATAAAAGAATATAATGCTTTGCTATGTTGAGATCTGGGTCCCATGTGGAGGCTGACGCAAGCAAGACTTCCTGGAGAACAGTCTGTTTTACATCTAGTCTGCGACACATCAGTCACACACTTGTCCTGAGAAGATCCTAGGTTTGAGATTAAGACAGCATTGAATTTCTGGATAACTTGTGGCACAGTCTATGGAAAATCTATGGGTGATTGTAACTCAACATATGTGATTTCCCTCCCAACTCTTTGAACGGGATAATAGAAATCCTCTAGGTTAGCAAGTCTCAAAGTGGGCTCTTAAGTTCATGAGTTAATTACTTTTTTATTGCTGTGATAAAATTCCTGTCAAAATAAGCTCCTAGTTTGAGGCTACCATCTGACGTGGTGGGGCAGGCATGGTGGCAGGAGTGTGAGGCAGCTGGTCACAATCCACAGGCAGACCGAGAGTAGAAAGACAGGAGGACGCTCACACGTGTGCCACCTAACTTCCTCAGCTTCGTTTGTTCTAGAACCCTGGCCTATTGGAAGTTGCTTCCCACATCCTCACGGATCTTCCCTCCTCATTTAAACCTTTTTGGAAACATTCTCGTAGACACACCCTATAGATATGTTTCCATGCTGAGTCTAAATCTCGACAAGATGGCAGTGAAGGTCGAATATCACAACACATTTGCATCAAAGAACTTAGAATATTTGATCGAAGTACAGATGCCATGGCCCAACCCTGGTCCTCTGAATCTGTGCTGGGCCACCAGGGAATCAGCATTTTGTCTAGACCCATATGATTCTAATGCGTGCAACCACATTTCCAGACCAAGCGATGCACATCTAATTCTTCCACTGCCTCAAGCATATATGTTTTGCTTCAATTTTATATATGGTTTGCTTCAGTCTTTCTTGCTTGCAGCTATTGAATACCCTTTGAAAAGTATGTCTAGATTTCTTCCACAGAACCCCAGAGGGGCAGGCTCAGTAAACAGTGAGAAGTGACCGACATGAAGCTACACCTTTCAGGGCATACAGGATTCCCTATTGCCATTGCCTTACAGATCTTTGTCTGAAGTTTGCGTCTAGGGAGAGAGAGAATGTTGCCAGCCTCTAGGTGTGGCTCTCTATCTGAGAGCAACTGCATCACCCAAATAGCTCCTTCCTCCTTCCACCCTAACCCCAGCCTGGCCTTCAGAGTTGGTACTAAAAAGTTTTGTCGTATTTACTTACTTTTTTGCTATTCTGTTTGTGGAAACTTATGGCTTTCTATCTGGAATTTGGGTCCAATTTCAGCAATTATGCAAAGACCATATTTCCATATTTCCTTGTTTTGATGTGTAAATCCCTCTCCCAAATGCTTAAGAATCCCATGACAAGTGGTGAAAGGAATTTTTACTACATGGCTCAATTGCCGGTTACCAACCTCTCTCTTGGCAAGTGTGACCCCCAGGGTTCCATCACTCCATTAGGTGGCAGATGAACTGCTCAGGCTGTGAAGTCCAGTGACCTGTGACCCACCTTTGCTTCCCAGAAGCTTCCTCCTAGATTTATTGAGGATGAGATGCTATGTAAATCTATCACAAATGTCCTGGGCCTCTAGGAAAGGGTGATGCTTCAGGTCTGGGAACACATGCTTCATCTGTTTGACTTATATGGGCACCCTAGGGTTTTTATTTGTGCCAAAAAGTGGAAGCCAAGCTTTCATTGTAAACAGATGGAGCTGCTAGCAAGGGAAGCAGAAAATTCTTGCAGCTACTCTCCGGCACTAGAGACCCAAATGAGAGTCTGCTTCAAAAGCAAATGAACGAAACAAATGGGAATGAAGATGATGATAGTAACACTCTCCCTCTCCCTCAACCCCATAGTGCCTAAGTTCACACACACACACACACACACACACACACACACACACACACACTCACACACTCGTCTGCTCTCTATTCTTTCCTTCCTTCCTTCCCCATGCTCTTCTCAATGCCAAATTCTACATTCCTTCAGTGATGAAACTATAAATATAAAACGAACAAACTCAGTCCCAAATCACAAGAGGGGGCTTCTCTTTCCATGACTACAACATAGGCATTTGTCCATCAGTCGGGGATTTTTTATGAAGCCTTGAAGAATGTTCAGAATTCCAGTCTTGCTCAGACCCACTAACTGGCATGATTGAGATGTTGAGTTTCAGGACAACCTGAGAATTTCACTGTAGAAGAAAATGTGGTCCTAAAGCATCTCCACGTGAAATTTTCCGTGTATTTTTCCTGTTTTTTTCTCACTTCTTTCAGCCTAGTAGAAAGGACATGTGGGCACTCCTCTTATGTTTCCTTTGACTGGAAGCAAGAGGAAGTTGATTATGATCTTCTATTCTCTAGACCACAGAGAGCCAGCATTATTAGCTGTAATTTGGTCCATGCTTAAGTTTCTCCATCAAGTAGCATCCTGTTACATAACCACTTTATGCTTCTGAATCTCAATGCCATTGATACCAATCTCTTGACTGATCATGCTCTGGGGCCTATGTTTGAAAATGAGTCACTCTGACTCCCCGGCATGCTCTTTTTTGCATGATTGGAGGAAGGGGACCCCGGAGGTGGGGAAGTCACTCCTGCCTTGGGGCAGGACCACACTCAAACTGTCCAAAGAGATCTCTTTATTTCTGAAGCTTCTACAGAAAAGGGATTCTGTGACCTCCAGAAGTAAAGCATCCAGTGTCTCAGTGATGCTAGCATTTCCTGGGCAAAGTTGGGCTCATTATGCAATTGCTCACTTATTTGGTACACTGTCCTCTCTGAGCCTTAAGAAACATGTCTCTTTGCATCATTGCTGCTTTGTGGTAGAATAGAAAGCTAAGCTGCATATCTACTCACGTAAAGATAACGAGCAAACACCTATTTTCAAAAGTTTCTCTCCATCTGCCCCAGCTTTACAATGGGAACAATTCTCTCCTGGACTTACAGTAAATGCTAAAAGGATCAGAAGTGCTCAAATTAAATGTATCCTCACCGAAATAACCATTCCATGCTGCTGTTGTGGTGTGTGTGAGTGCGTGCGTGCGTGCGTGCGTGCGTGCGTGCGTGCACGTGTGTGTGTGTGTGTGTGTGTGTGTGTGTGTGTGTGTGTGTGTGTATTGTGCGTGCTTCTGGGTATCTATCTGTATGGTATGTGGACACATGTGAACACATAGGTGCAGGTGCCCATGCCTGTGCGTGTGGAGGCCTAAGGTTGACAATGAGCATCTTTCTCATTTGCTCTCCAGTCAAGGTTCCCTAATTTTACCCAGATCACACAAACTAGATTAGCTGGCCAGCTTGTTATGGGGTTTACAGGTAGGCCTCCATACCTGCCTAGGTGCTGGGGATCCAAAATCTTGCTCTCAACATGGGTATGGCAAGCTATTTGTCACCTGCCCCTGGAAGTAGCTTTTAAATTTACGTCATTATAGAGCTAATTGGAGCTCCTGAAAAAAAATACCATAAATACACAAACTTTTGTTCATGGGATGATAGTTTAGTATTCACGCAAGAAGATTGTATGTTAGGAGCTCAGACTGTACCCATAAACATTCCTCTTCATACAACTGGGGCTCTTACTCTGAGGATCCATGGCAGAATGCTGGAAACACAGCACAGTGCAGGTGCCAGAACAGCAGCCACAGACCCTAAGTTCAAAAACCATGGGGGAAGGGAGGGGGAGAGAAGAGGAAGGGAAAGGAGAGGGGGCTAGAGCGAGCAGTGCAGAACGCATCAGTGTGAAAGGATGAGGAAGACACAGTGGGCAAAGACACCACAATAGAATCAAGTTAGGACATCAGAAGAGGTCGATGGAGGCCAGCAGAGAAATAGGATGGGAAGAGGTGCTGAGTAGTGCTGGGTGGGAAGACTAAAATGTTGAGGAACAGTTGTTAATATACTTTCCTTAAATAACACAGCAGCCACCCTGTAAAATAAAAATTACAGAGATTATGAGAGAAAGCATTCAGTCAATGGTGTATCTCTGAACTTCCAAAATATATGTAACTAGAACACGGTAAACTATAAGACACTTGTTATCCAATTTATCCTACGCATAATTAGTTTTTAACTGACCAAGAAACATACACAGAATTGACCATACCTTACTCCACAAAGGAAGAAACAATAAAGTCTAAATAGTACAAACCTTACTTTTTCTCTCTCTCTCTTTTCCCATTTTATTTTGTTTTATTTTATGGCACTGGAGTGTAGACCCCGGTCATCTCTCATGGTAGGATATACATCCTCTCCAATGCTAGGCAAGCATTCCACTACTGAGCTGAAATCCTGGCAAAACTGCATTCTTTGATCACGAGGCAGAAATAAAATGATTGAAGTTCCAATCGTGAGCTGTGAGGCAGTTAAAAACACCTGTGCCACCAGGCCTGATGACTCAAGTTCAATACCCAGAGCCCACATGGTGCAAAGGATTCCTTGTATGTGTGCACCACGGCGCACAATGACATTTACATATGACAAATAGATAAATAACTCTTTGAATTAAAGAAAAAATTAATTTTAATTTTAATTGAAAAAACAAGTGTAAAAACTCCAAATAAACTCTTAGCAAACAACACCTGTCAGTACATTAAATATTAAATCTCCATAGTCATGTAGTTTTATGATAATAACACGAGAATAGTTCATCATTAGGAAATCTATTACTGCCCTATAATTAGCATATTTAAATGGAAATGTTTTGTGATAACTTCTAAGGATGTCCCCCAAAGCATTTGGACAAAAGATAATGACCATTTGACTACCAAAACAATACTTTTTTAGTAAAATAAGATCAAATTAATATGATAGTTTATCATCCTATGTCCATCATGAATGGGAAAATAATCTCTGTAATGTGATGCTGACCTCACATTCAAGAGGACCTGAGTTAAATCCAGAGCGCTGCACAAACCAGTTACGATGGCACATGTCTGTAATCCCAGCACTCAGGAGGGGAAAGAGTTTCAGGTTATCTTTGGCTATATAGTGAGTTCAAGAGGAGCCTAGTATCCACAAGACACTGTCTCAAAACAAAATGCCACATACAAAAAATTTTCAGAGCCCTACTAGATATTAAAGCAAACAGCCTCAATACTTTAAAACAGCGATGACATGAAAACTAAGAAACAAAATGGGCGTCCAGTGACTGCCCCACTCGGGGTAAACACAGCATCTCACAGAGGAGGATGAAAGAGTTGTTGAGGCAAAGCATGGGTGTCAAAGCATCCATTCAGACTTGGCTTCTGTGGCACAGAGCAAGAAGCACACCAGTAGAGTTTGAAGAAGGTATTTCCAAACCATGGATCTAATAAGCACTTAGTATCTAGAATATATAAAGACCATCTGCAATTTAACAACAAGAAGACAATCCACTTGAAAGGTAGATTTAAGCATAGAGCTTTCCATAGATAGGATTCAAATAAGACACAAATGAAAAGGTGCCCGATATCAAAATTAAATAAATAAAACTCCAAATCACAGTGTTTGGGTTCTGAGCTCTGGGTTCCACTGAGAGACTTAGCCTCAATATACAAGGTAGAGAACAATTGGGAAAGTCTCTAGACATCAACTTCTGGTGTCTACACATACATGGATACAAGTGAACACATATGTATAGGCAATCATATCACACAAATAAAGAATAAATAAAAAAAAAAGTCAAAAATTCTCACGCTGCTTCCAGTTCCTATATAATCTGGATTGCCCAGTGCCTCAGTATCTCATACCCAGTGGCACAGTCAACACCAAAAGCACAGAAAGCAAGTGCCGATGAGGATCTGGAGAATCAGAACTCACATCTACTGTTGGTGGGAATGGAAGATAGTACAACTATGGAAAATCCTTAAAAGATTAAAAATAAAATTAAAATGCCACGTCCCACTCACAGGAACCAAAAGCAGGATCTTGAAGAACCATTGGCTCATCCATGTTCACAGCAGGATTATTAACAATAGACAAGAGCAGTGGTCCAAATGTGTACCAACAGATGCATGAATAAAGACTGTATGCATGTGTGGAATATTATTTAACCATGAAAAAGGAGCAGCCAGTCATGTGCTATACATACAGTACATAGGAACTTTGAGAGCCTTGCACTATGACAAAATCTGTCACAGGATGAAAAATGCTGTGTGGTTTCACCTCTATGTAGTCTGTAAAATATTTAAATTTACTAAATCAGAGGCAAAAACTGTGACTGAAGGCTGAAAGGGAGTGGATTATGAGTTGTTCAATTGATGTGAAGATTCACTTTGAAAGGCAGAATAGTCCAGGAAAAATATTGGTCAATATTATGGACATCATATAAAGCTTCATGCTGAAAAATGACTGAGGTGACAAAATGTCTTATGTGGGGTTTTAAATGTAATTGAAATATTTTTTCGTTGTTTCTGTGAAAAGTGGTAATAGGATATGGTCATTATTTGAAATAAAATAAAACAGAATCCCTTCTTAATACCTTATAAACTAAGCAGGGATAAAATACATACTGTCTTAGTGTTCTGTCACTGTGACGAGAGGCCATGACCACAGCAACTATTATAAAGGAAAACATTTAGTTGGGGGTGGCTTATAGTTCAGAGGTTTAGTCCATTGTCAGCATGGTGTTAAGCATGGTAGAATGTAGGCAGACATGGTACTGGAGAAGGAGCTGAGAGTTCCACATCCAGATTGGCAAGCAACAAAAAAGAGAGGGTCATATTGGGCATGGCTTTAGCATCTGAAACCCTCAAAGCCCATCCCCAGTGACAGTCCTCATCCAAGAAGGCCACACCTCCTAGAAAAGACACTCTCTGTGGACCTATGAGGGTCATTTTCATTCAAACCACCACACACACTAAAATATTTCAATGTGAAAGATGAAACATGAGGGCTGGAGAGATGGCTTGGCATGTAAGTGTGT
Organism: Ondatra zibethicus; assembly: GCA_004026605.1. Taxonomy (NCBI): domain Eukaryota; kingdom Metazoa; phylum Chordata; class Mammalia; order Rodentia; family Cricetidae; genus Ondatra; species Ondatra zibethicus. The sequence continues at coordinate 59,484 of PVIU01007798.1, read as the reverse complement.
TATCCTCCAGTCTGATGGCCTGAGGACCTGAATTTCATTCCCCAAACCCATATAGTAGAAGTTATCCTTTGACCTGCATACTAGAATCCTAATACCATGCACCCACATCCCCCTACATGTAAGAAATTAATTAATTAATTTAATTAATCAATGAAAAAGAATATAAATAGGAAGGATCTTCCTAACTGTGTGTATGATTTTTAATAGATAAATCCAACTGTAGAATAATTCAAACTTAGAACTGTCACAGGACATTATCACCCAAGTCTATAGACAGGAGGTAAAACAGCCCTCATAAAACAGAGTGATATCTCCTTAATGACAATAGGTTGTAAGAAACTGTAGAGAAATAGTCAAAGACTCCAGAAGAAAATGAGAAGGACACATCAATGGGCCACTACAAAGAAAGTTACATGGTACAAAGAAAGCTATATGGGTGCCAAGTGTATGAAAAGTTGCTCAGAATCACTCAAAATCAAAAAATGCAAATCAGAATTATCCTGAGACATCACTTTTCACCTATCAGATTGGCCAGAGTCCAGAAGTTTAATTGCATACTCTGTTGGGAAGGCTACAGCGCTCTTGAAGATGGCTAGAATATTACTAGTGGGAGTGTAAATTGGTTCCACCCTCTGAAGGGCAATTTGGCTACATCTATCAAAATCCAAAATGGAAAATGTAGTAATCCCACTTGTGGGAATCAGTACCACAGATTTACTTGCACAAGTGTAAAATATCATCCATGGTGTCTAAAACATTGTCTAATGTTTGGAAACAACTCAGATGTCTATCATTGGGATCCTTACTAAATACTGCATTTATAAAAGGAAATATGCAACATTAAACATGAACATGTTCTCTATGCAGTGTGTATGTGTCACGCCTCTCCTTAAGACTCTCCAGTGCCTCCCTAGTGCTCTAAGAATACAAGCCAAGGGGCTACGGAACTAGCTTACTGGGTAAAGAGCTTGCAACTCAACCACAAGGTCCAGAATTCAGATCTCCAGGATCCATGAGTAGATGGCAGGTGGGACTGGAAGTAGCCTGTAATCAATGTGCTCTAGAGTTAGGCAAGACAGAGCAAACAGGCTAGTTAGACTACTGATCACAGAGCTATGGGTTCTGGGAAAAGACTCAATTCATAAGGGAGAGAACAATCGAGGAAGACTCCAGACACCAGCCTGTCCTCCACACATACATCCTCACATACTATATATATGCAAGCATACATGACACATGCAGAAAGCTAAAAGAATAAAAGTCAAAATTTTCTTTTTTTAATGATTTTTATTGAGCTCTACATTTTTCTCTGCTCCCCTCTTTGCCTCTCCCCTCCCCTGCAACCCTCTCCCAAGGTCCCCATGCTTCCAATTTACTCAGGAGATCTTGTCATTTTCTACTTCCCATGTAGATTAGATCTATGTATGTCTCTCTTAGGGTCCTCATTGTTGTCTAGGTTCTCTGGGATTGTGATTTGTGGGCTGGTTTTCTTTGCTTTATGTTTAAAAACCACTTATGAGTGAGTGCATGTGATAATTGTCTTTCTGGGTCTGGGTTACCTCACTCAAAATGATGTTTTCTAGCTCTATCCATTTTCCTGCAAAATTAAAGGCATCATTATTTTTTTCTGCTGTGTAGTACTCCATTGTGTAAATGTACCACATTTTCCTTATCCATTCTTCGGTTGAGGGACATTTAGGTTGTTTCCATGTTCTGGCTATGACAAACAATGCTGCTATGAACATGGTTGAGCACATGTCCTTGTGGCACAATTGAGCATCCTTTGGATATATACCCAAAAGTGGTATTACTGGGACTTGAGGAAGGTTGTTTCCTAATTTTCTGAGAAATCACCACACTGACATCCAAAGGGGCTGTACCAGCTTGCGTTCCCACAAGCAATGCACGAGTGTTCCCTTTACCCCACAACCTCTCCAGCATAAGTTGTCATCAGTCAAAATTTTCTTGCACTAGCTTTCAGTTACAATACCATCTGGATTGCTCACTGTCTGTCTGACTTCCGGTGGCAATTTGCTTCAAGTGTCCTGCTCCACCACGCTGGCCTCTCTGCTGGCCTCCACATGTAGTGTGCATACCACCCCTCAGCCCTCAGACCTGTGCACTGCCTGACCCCTACTTCACAAAATAATCCTGAAGCTCACCTATTCACCGCCATCATGTCTTTGTTCAAAGGTCACTTTCTCGGTTAAGCGACACTCACCATGCCATCCCAAATCATCATCTCCCACATTCTGGTCCTCCTCATAATCTTGCTATACTTATCTCAGATGCCCCTATTATGCTTTAATATAATATATTATTTCCTTGCAGATGTTTGTGCTGGCTAGTTCAATGTCACCTTGACACAGGCCCAAGTCATTGGAGAGATGGGAACCTCAATTGAAAAATGTCTCCATAAGATCGGGCTGTAGCAAGCCTATGGTTCTCATCCTTTGTAATGTTGCATCACTTTTAATACAGTTCCTCATGTTGTGATGACCCCAACTATAAAATTATTTTGCTACTACTTCATAAATATAATTTTTCTGCTGTTATGAGTCAAAATGCAAATATCTGATATGCAGGATAGCTGATATTCTATCCCCCAAACTGTCACAACTCACGGGTTGAGAACCACTACTGGAGGGCACTTTCTTTTTTCTCTTTATTTATTCTTATCTTATATAATATATCCTGACCAAAGCCTCCCCTCCCTCCATTCCCCCAGTTCCCACACACACCTCCCCTCACCCCCAGATCCACTGCTCCTCTGTTTTCTTTTCAAAGAAGAGCAGACCTCCCAGGGATATCAACAAAATGCAGTATAATAAGATGCAGTAAGAGCCTGGCAGTGGTGGTGCACACCTTTAATCCCAGCGCTTGAGAGGAAGAGGCAGGCGGATCTCTGTGAGTCCGAGGACAGCCTGGTCTACAAGAGTTAGCTCCAGGACAGGCTTCAAAGCTACAGAGAAACCCTGTCTCAAAAAACAAAAACTAAAAAGATGCACTCCAACTGTTGGGAGTCCCAAGCTAAACAACCACAACGTCTATACATAGGACCTAGCACAGACCCATGCAGGCTCCACGACTGCTGCTTCAGTCTCTGAGTCTCCATGAGCCCTGCTTAGTTGATGCTATGGACTGGGTTCTCCTGGTGTCCTGGAGCCTTCTGGCTCCTACAATCCTTCTTCTCCCTCTTCTGTGGTGCTCACCAGGTCCAAGGAGGAGGAACCCAATGGAGATCTCCATTCGGCTTAGTGTTTGTCTGTGGGTCTCTGCATCTGCTCCCATTAGCTGCGGGAAGAAGCCTCTCTGATGGCGATTGGTCTAGGTGGCGATCTATGAGTAGAGTAGATGTCCTTAGAAATCATTTCATTGCTTTGTTGTTGTTGTTTTGTTGTTTTTGTTTTTGTTTAGCCGTGTCTAATTCTATCCTAGGTCTCTGGGCCATCCAGTTTCTGGTTTCTGGCCATCCAGGCAGTGTGGAGCTTGGGTTCCCTCTCCTAGTGTGAGCCTCAAGTTAGACAAGTCATTGATTGGCCACTCCCACAAGCTCTGAGCCATCATGGCCCCAGCACTTCTTGTTGGCAGGGCAGGTTGTAGGTCGAAGGTTTTGTGGCTGGGTTGGTGTTCCAGTCCCACCACTTGAAGCCTTACCTGGTTACAGAAGATGGCTGGTTCAGGCTCCGTATTCTCCCTGGTTACAGAAGATGTCTGGTTCAGGTTCTGTATCCCCCATCACAGAAGATGGCTGGTTCAGGTTCCATATCCCCTATCACAGAAGATGGCTGGTTCAGGCTCCCTCTGTATCCTCCATTACTAGAAGTCCTCTCTTGTATCACCCTCACAGGGTCCAAAGACCCTGTGACATTGGGGACATCACTCCCCAGTGCTCCCCAATTCCAGTAGTCTCTCCTTCCACCCCTCACTCTCCCACCCAATTGCCTCTATTCCCATCCCTCCCACGTGCAAATCTATTATATTTCCCTTCCCAGAGAGATCCCCTGTAGCCATCCTTGTTACCTAGCCTCTCTGGGTCTGTGGATTGTAGCATGGTTATATGTTATTTAACAGCTAATAGACACTTACAAGTGAGTACATACCATGTTTATCTTTCTGGGTCTGAGTTGCCTCACTCAGGATGATTTTTTTCTAATTTCATCCATCTGGTAGATCATTTTCTTAATTAATGATTGGTGAGGGAGGAATCAGACCATTGTGGATAAAAACATCCCTGGGCTAGCGGTCCTAGAAAGTGGGCTGAGCAAGTCATAAAAGCAAGCCAGAAAGCAGGATTCCTCCATGATCTCTGCTTCAGTTCCTGCCTCTGGGTCCCTGCCCTGTTTGAGTTCCTGTACTGAGTTCCTTAATTGATGAACAGTGATATGGAAGTGTAAGCCAAATAAACTGTTTCCTCCCCCAAATTGCTATTGGCCATGATGCTTCATCACAGCAACAGTGACCCTAAGGAAGACAATGTTTATCGTCTGCTTAATGCCCCTCCCCCAGGAACAGATGCCATAGAGGGGAAAAAAAGCCAATTTCCATGTCACTAACATATGCAGAAGTAGGTGGGTATTAAATGCTGAACAGGTTTTTTTTTTAACTGAATGGGGGGTCAGGAAAGCATATAATAGAAAAGAATTTAAAGTAAAAAGCTGGGATAAAGATAAAGTCCAGTAATAGTTCCGAATATTTTATTTTCAAAAGAAAAAGGAAAGTGTTTTCTGTATCCATGTACTTAAAGAAATCGGGAATCCTACAGGGAAAACAAATATCACCATTAACCCATGAAAGGGTGTAGGCAAGAGTGTAATGCATTTGTTTTTGTTTAAATTATATGAATTGTTGCTTATTCAAAAAACAATTTCAGTCTTTGGAGACAGGGTCTCTATGTAGTCCTGGCTGCCCTAGAACATGCTATGTGATCAGGCTGCCTTGAACTCACAGAGATCCACCTGCCTCTGCCTCCTGAGTGCTAGACTAACCGTGTGCTTCCCCTGCTGGTTATTCATTTCATTTTGTAAGAAGAAGCCATTATCTTAGGAGTAGCTGTGAGGAGAGCTCGGGTGTTTGTGGTTTGAGCAAGCTCCCCGCCCCTCTGGCCATTCCTGGGTGCTCCTTGAGCCACACAGGAAGAAATTTGTCACCCTCTCTCTCCTGGTCTGGGAAACTCTGAAGAATGTTTAGCAGTGGCAAGACTTCCAATTGAAGCTTAAACAATTGGCTGATTGTAGGGACAAAGGGCAGGGCTTCCATGAACATTGGGCACCTAATAGCTGCACCCAAAGGGTAGCTCCTTGGGTCCAGAAAATGAGGAACACATTCCATCCAACTTTTGTTCTCATCCACACTCACACAAGGGAGCCCAGAAAGGCCCCCATCTTTGAGACTGCATTTCAGAAGCCTAAAATGTTTACCTTTTCAGCAAGTGTGGACTCAAGGGTTGCTCAAGTTTCTCTGCTTAGGGGAACCACGTGCCAAGATCCCTTTGTTTTAGCCTGTGCCTTCAATCAGCAGAATGCCTTCTGACTCACAGAAGAAAGGCTCTTCTCCCGACCCCTCCGAGAGATGAGAGAGGAACAAGTGAAACTCAAAACTCCTCTGTTCCCTCTGCTGCCTTTCAGGCGAACAATATTTGACTCTGTAACCCCAGGAAAACTGACGCACAGAGACAAAAAGTAAAAAGATGTGCAAGAAGAGACTGGACTTGCCAAACCCGGAAATCTTCCCATTGGAGCAACCTCAACCTTATTAGCTGGGCAATGATTCCCAAAGGAAGGGGAAAATTTAATAAGGAAGGGGAAAATATCCAATGTTTCATGAGCCATCCCCTCCTCAGGATAATAAATGTGAGCTAGCGATGGACCAGCGCTCTTTCAATGTGTTTACTTCCAAACATGCCTCTTGTTATCTCTGGTCGGACCTCTCAGGATGACTATTTTTGGAGCCCATGCTCTGATAAGGCTCCTAATTGACTTCAAGAATCTGTCATGCCTCTGACATTTTATGGACTCTACTTAAATTAATAGCTTCATCGGTCCCTCATGGGTTTCTTCTCCAAATTGCCAAATCCAATCCTGGGTTTCTGTGTCTCAGGCAGGCTAATTTGGGAATGTGAAGATGGGAAATAGAGTCTGTGGTGAGATCAGCACTCCCAGTGTCTTAAGGCAAGTCTGCCAGGGGGGTGATAGCTGGCAGGTAGGAAGGTTTTAAGAGGTTGGTCGAGTTTTCCTATTGCTTTTCAGTCATGCCCATCTGGACAATGACTGAGTCACTGTGACACGATGCAATAGGGCAGGACTGCAGGAGAACTGCACGTGTCCACTCAGTGAATCGCGACTTGGATGCTGAGGGAAAGAGTTGATTAATGGCAGGCTTGTTCAACATCAAAAAAGAACAAAAACCAGATTTATTCTCCGCATTCCCTTTCATAAGGGCTCCCTGTGTGACATGGTGATTAATTTATAGACTGGCAGGAGAGATTTAACTTAGGAGGAGGGACATACACGGGATGGTCATGGATGGGGATATAAAGGAGGTGAAGGTGAGAGTTGGTGTCGCCTAATTGCTCTCCCAGGTGTGTAAAGACACGCCATCCTTGTGAAATGAGCTGAGGTGAATAGGAACAGCTTCAAGCTGAGGCTGACCTGGCTGGTGGCTTCGGAACTTGTCTGTGACTGGGACTAGCTTGTCACTTCAGTGATGGGTGATTGTGATCTTCCCACCCCTGGCTAAACAAAAGCTTTAGGACGTGTAAGCAGGGCAGGAGAGAGGGGCGTTATTTCTGGACATTAACAACATTCCTGTCCAGGACACACCCTCGCCCTCTCCCCCTCCCCAGCAGCGGCTGGATCCTTTTCTACCTCTCTCTCTCTTCCTCTCGCTCACTCGCTCACACCCGGCGCACACGCGCTCCTCTGCAGACGCGGTGCACTCGCGCGGCTGCAGTCCAGCTGCCTGGCTCGGACGGCGGGACGGGGGAAACCACGTCCTCTCTGCGTCTCCACCACAGGCTGCTGGGAACCCAGCACTAGGCGACCCCGCTGCCTGTGCGTTCCCCTGCTCCGCGATCTCAAGCCCTCAAATTGCACGAGAGCGGGCGGGATCCGAAGGATCCCAGAGAAGCTGCTTCGGCGGGTGTGCAGAGCGTGTTCGGTGCCCAGCTGGTAAGTGGCAGCGTTCGATCCGTGCAGAGCCGCGGGGTTGCACAAGGTCCCCTGATCCTTTAAAACCCTCACAGAGAGCAGGCAGAGGGTCCTACTCCGCCAGACTTCTCTGTTGTTAGGGTTGAGTGGGGGAGGGGAGAAGGGCGTGAGGTTACATCTCTGCCCTCTTTGTCTACCCCCACCCCCCTTTTAACATGCTACTTTCTTCCACTGCACGCCCCTGAAGCAAAACTTTGGGATGGGTTTTCATCTAATTTCTCATCTGCGGCACCCCTGGCTGCACTAGAAGGAAACTTTGACAAGGCAAGCCACTTCTGACAGCCTGAACCACTTGGGCGGCTGAATGAGTTCTAGCTGGAAACGCTTTATCTCAGGGAAAGTTTGAGGTTGATCTTTGTTTGGAGAGTTTTTATTGTTGTTGTTCCGATTCTTTTTTTTTCCTCTTAGAAAATTCGAGCGGTTTTCACCTCTGCTGTCCTTCAGTGTCCTAAAAGTTGTTTGTTTTCTTGGGTCTCGCTCGATTGCAGTCCTTTGTCTAACAAAATCTACAGCTACTTTCTCAGCTCCCTTTTTCTCTTGGAAGCCCTTTGGACTGAGTCCCTCCCTCATTAGTTAGCATGCAGTTGGCTGTGGTTCTAGGAACAAGTGGCAGGCAGAATACAATAGCGAAGAGTGCATTCCTGATGACTTCTCTACCATGGAAAGACTGAGAGCAGAAGACTGGACTCCCCCACGTCCCGCACCACCACCACCCCCGCATCCCCATCTGATGCATTACTTGACAAGGATTCCTTTTGGGGGAGTTCTGGAAATGACCGATTCTAGAAGCCACCAGTATTTCTTTTGGGGAGATGTCCCACAGTCTGCCTATACCAAAAGCCTGTATTCAGATTCTGGCGCTTGCTGAGCCAAATTCAGAAGTTACCTCAATGTTCCCTGACTGGTAGTAGGCTTCTGATGAAGGGGAAGGGTAGTATGTTATGCAGAAGGCAGCAAGAGGGAGGGCCATCTGAGAAAGGGGCTATTCTCCAAGGGGCTATTTACTCCCCCCTTCTATGATTGACAGAATCATCAGGATACTGGAATGTAGCTTAACATCCTAGCAAGTTCACGTGGAATTCCTAACCACAGGATGAAAACAGACTTTGAATAGCCCTTCTTAACACTTCCAAGTAGAGCTCAGCTAAATGCATGTTTATTTCTGCTGCTGATAAGTCCATGGGAAATCTCTGCTGAACCCAGCAATTAAAAAAAGAGAGAGAGAGAGAGTCCTAGGCTTATAATAGTACAAGTAATAGCAAACAGGTTATTTTCAGAAGCCTGAGAGTCTTGCATTTTCTCCCCACCATTGTTTTAGAGCTTACAGAAAGATATGACCAGCATGCATTTGGGCTGTTCCCACCCCCAGCTGAAATGAACAGTTATCCCCAGTGTATCTGATGAAAAAGACTGTTGCCACACACATTACCGGGATGTAAAATAACATGTCTCAGAAAAGATTATAGCTAACAGACATAGATGTCTATAGTTGCTATACAGTTTTTTTTTTCTTTGTCGCCTAAGGTATGAGACCTACTTTGAACATTACAGTGTTTACATTTGCAGCTTGATATTTTTGTTTTATGATTTTGCTGGATGCCCTGCTCCTTTCACTACAAATCTCCTTTTACTAGAATCAGCAGTGACAATTCTAGAGGGCTAAAACTGGAAAGTTTCGGGGCCATTTAGGCATACCCTTCTTGTCTCCTAGCTCTTCAGGGCCTCCTTTTAAATGCTCACTTTAGCAATTGCTGTAAGATGATAGCTAGGTACTCTAAACTAGCGCTTTTATTTGGAACATGTTTTCCCCTCAAGCCTTCATCATGCTTTGCCAATGAGTGTTGGACTTAGTTTCCCAGAGGTGTCTACAGGCACACCCAATGCATTCACCACCTTCAAAGACTGTATACTTAACTCTTTGGAGAGTTCCTTTAAAAAATAAAAATAAACAAACAAAAGATCCAGTTGCACTTGCAAAACAAAAGGCTGGATCCTCAGATGTGACAGCAGATGGCAGTCGCAAGAGTTTTGTTTGTGCCTGGGACAGCTTAGCTAGGTGTCTCGTCAATTAATCATGAATTGAATAATTGATTTCTAGCACCTTGGGCCTCTCTTAACTCCTCAACTACACATACAAAGACAGATACTGCAGAGGGTCTAGCTCTCTTGGAAATTCAGTCAAAGATTATCAGCCAATTTCACAGTTTCACATGCTCTGTGAAATACCTGGACATAACTTCAGGCTCTCCTGGCTGTCCCATGTCCAGGACAGCCTCAGTGGGTGACCTTCCCATTTGCTGGTCAGCTCTGAAATTGGTGGGGCTGATGGATACAATGGGTTTCTGTAAATGTAATTAAATGTGCCTCTGCCCGCCTGCCTGTGGTATTTGTGAGTGTTTTCTTAAGGAAAACTGTTCTTGGGCTCTATTTAACCACCGTGGTTTGTGTGTCGAGTTGCACTGCCTGCCGTTCTGCAGCCCTTGCAGTTTTGCATGCATCCGTGTATGTGTGTGTGTGTGTGTGTGTGTGTGTGTGTGTGTTTTCTGGAATGATTGAGCCATGATGTCATGTGCTATCTCAGTGCAGAACTTTCAAGGCTCTTGCTGGGGTCTGTGCGCCTGGGGGGCAGGGGTGGGGAGGAAGCTCCCTCTGAGTGCACTTGGTAGCGACTCCCCGTCTGCTCCAGCACATTCCATTGCCTGGAGACCAAAGCCACCAAATGATTTGCGGTCAGAGTGATTTGGGACTGGTTAGAGATGATTTAAAAGGAAGGTTATGGGCACATGAAGTGTAGGGTAAGAAAATATATTTTACTACTTTATTGAGACCACATGGCTCCAACTTCAACTTCTTTTTAACATGGAAACTGTTGAGTGAACTGGCTCGCAGTGATCCCTCCCCCATTTCATTTTTTTTTTTCGTTTTTATGGCTTATGGCAAAAAGCAGTCCTCCCTATTTATTGTAAGCTTGACCCTCCTCTTTCTGGAAATTGGAAAAACTTTTCATGCTCAAGAAAATGGTGGGAAATGGTTCAAATGGTGGCACTCTTGGGATCACTGGTGAAGAAAAGGCCCCTTTCTTCTCAATAAGTTGAAGAAGGATGTCCAACACTGAGCTGAGAAGAGCATCAGTGACACAAGAAGCCAGTGCCAGGTTGAACAAAGGGTCATAAAATGTCAGTTTGGGAGGTACATGATACTTGATAAGTGAAAGAAGTGATTTGGGGTAACCTCCTGAGGTTTCAGTATATCCTGTGATTGATAATGGAGTCAAACAAAGCATACAATCTTTCCTAATGCACAAATAATGGTGAATGAGCTCAGAGGCCAGTGTGCTCGTCTCGTTAGTGGTCTTTGGAAACACATGACCCTTGGGTCCATGCTTCACTTGTGAGACCAATCTACCACCACCTTCTACCTAAGCAGATCACTGTAGGTTGGTACAGTCAGTCACCTCTCACCACCAAACAAGTCAGCAAATCTCTGTCTGTTATTGCTTCATTCTGTGGCTTACACCCATCCTATCACCACCAAAGTATGTGCCGCAACCTGGGAGTCCGAAGGCTACTCTCAAGTTCTTGTCTGATGTTACGAATCTGCTTAGAGAAGCTGTGCTGCTTGGGAAGTTCGCTCCAGAACATGCCCCGACTGCTAGCAGCTGTCAGCTTGGCATCTGAGAGCCATCACCTTCCATACGATTATGGAAGGGTGCTTGCGACGTCACTAACAAGACATCATAGCTGCGGCTCTGCAGCTCTGCAGTCCATCAGAGTCAATCTGAATTCCCACGACTGGAGCCTGTGTGCACCCAAGAGTCTCAAAGAAAGCATGGAGAGGTCAGACTAGTGTGCTGGCTTATGAGAAAACCTGACCACAGAAGAGGGTGGGTGAGGAGACAGTACTGGATGATGGAAATCAAATGGCCCTGGAATTGAAGATGCTGGTTTTGTTTGTAACCTTGGAGAAATCACATAAAAATGCAACACATGGGGCAGGCTCAGACTGTGTTTTGTCATTTTATTGTGTTCTTCATAGATGTTATATCCTCAGGCTGACATTAGACAGTAAACAAAATAGGTAACTGTAGTTATGGGGGTTACTGATGTTTCCAAGGTCACACAGCAAGTCTGTGATGGAATTTGATCCCAAATTCATAACTTTTAAAACTTCAAATCCCATCTTTTTTCCCCCACTGTATCAGGCAGGCCCCACAACTCTTAACCTCTATGGACCTCACTCTCCTCATTTGCAAAAATGAGACATTTGGCTCAGAATAGGGTAGACCATTCCAAGTTCAAATTCTGTGTCTGATGAATCACTGGCTGGAAAGGACTTTAAGAAATCACTTAGTCATATTCCTCACTTTCCAGAAGTACTCTATTTTGAAAGGAAAATACAGATTCTTTTCTTACATCCCAATGCAGAGAGGTGGCTGGCCCAGGAAGAGTGTTTGAGCACACACTGCGGTGAGAACGGGAGAGAGAAATGAGAAATTTCAGTGCTCAGTGGGACCTCTGGGCTTGCTTGCTTTGAAGTGTGGGTCTTGCCTTAATAGAAATGGATATTGAGGGGCTAAGGAGTTGCTCAGCTGGTAGAGTGCTTAACCTAACATGCCCAAAGCCCTGGGCTACATAACAGGCATGACATAAACCAGATGTGGTGTATACACCCATAATCTTAGCATTTAGAGAGTGGAAGAAGGTCAGAAATCCAAGGTCATCATTGCCTATACGGAGAATTCAAGACCAGCCTGGGATGCACACGTTACTGTCTTAAAAAATAATAATAATAATTAGCTCTGTGTCAAGATTTGCAGTAAAAGTGTCACTAGCACACTTTACTGGGTTGGAAGGAATTGTCTTAAGAGATAAGAGGAAGAGTTAGGAGCTGTACTATTACTTGGGGTTCCTGGAGGAGGTGATGAAACAGCAGTGGGAACATTGCTATTTAAAGAAGCAAGCCTAACCCTCTTTATCTGGAGGGAGTGGCGAGCAGACTACCGTGCTCCCCTGGCTCTTGGTTGGTTTGTGGGTGGTACAGGAGCAGTGAGATTGAGAAGGGACTCCAGTCTAGGGTGCTGCCCATGAGCAGAGGAGTTGAGAATCTTAAATTTTCTTTCTTGTCTCCCAGCACCGTTTTGGTGGCAAAACCACCCGCTAGATTCCACCAACCGCTTTGGAAAATGACCAGCAATCAGACTTAGCCTCACCTTGCTCAGCTACCTTGGCTATAATTTTTGAAACATTAATCACTTGTCCATGTTTCATTTCCGGGAAGTTGATGTTGTAAGCAAGACAGTGACTTTGGGGCCAGTTGTGAGGAACTATTACAACTCTTTTTTTAAAAAAAAATATTTATTTATTTATTATATATACAATATTTGTCTGTGTGTATGTCTCCAGGCCAGAAGAGGGCACCATACCTCATTACAGATGGTTGTGAGCCACCATGTGGTTGCTGGGAATTGAACTCAGGACCCTTGGAAGAGCAGGCACTGCTCTTAACCACTGAGCCATCTCTCCAGCCCTCTATTACAACTCTTCAGCTTACTTAGATCAGGCTCAACAGCTTGCCCGTGAAATGGACAAACTGTGCCCATGTAAATGTGTGATACTCCTTAGAAATTAACCCTGGAACACAGGTCAATTGGCTATGTAAAAATTAGTTTGCATCATTAGAAATAGTCCAGATTCAGGCCCTTCCTTTAAACTGTGAAATCACATCTAATCTCCTCTTACTTTGTCTCAATTGCATTTGCCGCCAGAGCTCAGTTTTCTTCATGTTTGCTACGAGTCAGGCACACAAGCTGCTTTAATCTTCAAAAAATGTTACACTGTAGCAGGAGTAGATGTCTCCATTTTAGCATCCTGAGTGAGAGCCTGTGTTCCTGCTCATGGGGTGGTATCTCTCATTGTGTTGCACATGGAGGAAAGATTAACAAGGTCCCCTGAACTTCTTTCAGAAGCTCCTCCATCCTAATGACATCATCTGGAAGGGAAGACTTCAACATGTGAGCTCCGCAGCCACACCATCACTCACAGCCATCAGTGTGTTCCGGAATGAGCCCGCAGTCTCTCCTATCCCCATCCTCATTCCTAGCTGGCTTCCTGGTGTCCCTCCCGCTCCACTCCGGCTCCCACATCCCTGTCTCTGGAATAGCCTGCAATCTCTTTTGCCTCTCTCAAAGACAGATACTCCTTCATAAGACCTTGTTGCTCTCTGCAGTTTACCCACCTCATGACAGCAACCCATCAAACGGGTGTCATATTATTTGTGGCATATTGGAATCAATGCCAAATCCCCCAGCACATTTGTTATTTTCTTTGCTGTAGTCAGAAAACTTTGGCATGTTAACTACAATGGCCGTGCTGCTCTCCCTTAGCACGGAACATGAATATGCAGAATTGTGAAAGACCGTGGAATTCACCTGGTCAGTTATATATATATTTCACACCTGAGGAAACTGAACTACAAGAAAGCTGATTCCCTAGCCCCAAACCACAACTCTGTCTCAGACCAGGGGTAGGTTCCAAATCCAGTTGCTATTGCTTTTCAGATAATCCCAATCTATCATTTTTTTTTCTCGATCTCCATATTCTGGTCTGATCAGCCCCTGCTAGAGTTTGCATCTAGAATATTCACCACTAGCTTGAGTTTTGAGGACTTGGTCCCCAACATGTGGCACTGTTTTAAGACACCAAGAGCCCTTAGGATATGCGGGGTACCTGGTAGAAGTGGGTCCCTGGAAGGTTCTGGCCTGATTCCCCACTACAGCGGACAGACACCACAAGTCAAAATCAATCTTTGCTCTCATTTATTGTTTCCAATACATATTTTGGTTACAACAATGTAAACACTGTGTTGTAATAGGAACCAGCCGTGTCCCACCGCCCGGCTAGTTTAGCCCCCGAAATAACCACACAGAAATTGTATTAATTAAATTACTGCCTGGCCCATTATATCTAGCCTCTTCTTGGCCACCTCTCACATCTTGCTTTAACCCATTTCTATCAATCTGTGTAACACCACAAGGTCGTGGCTTACCGGGAAAGATTCTAACCAATGTCAGTCTCAGACAGGAGCTTCATGCATCTGCCACACTGCCGTTCTTCCTAGCATTCTGTTCTGTCTATTCCACCTGCCTGATTTCTGCCCTATCAAAAGGCCAAGGCAGTTTCTTTATTCACCAATGAAAGCAACACAAATGCAGAAGGACGTCCTACACCAGTGTTGAATGCATTTTATCTGACAAGCATTTGGAAAGGTGTCTTTCTTTCTTTGTATGAGCAAAAATCAGAGGACAGATTTGAGAAGAAAGATTTTTGTTTTGCTTCACATGTAGCCCCTCTCCTAGATGTAATCATGGTTCTTCCTCAAGAATATCTGGTCATTGTCAACTTTAACTCCTGGGATGGAAGAGTCTAGTCACTGTAGCTTTCTTCTCTTTAGATTAAATAACCCCGGCTCCTTTTGCTTTCCAATGGTGTTTCTTCTCCAGGGCATTCATCATCTTTATTTCTATCTGTTGAACTAAGTCCAAGGAGTTCTCAAACTGTGAAGTCTAGCACTGGACAAAGAAGGCCCATAAAGGTATTACAAAGTGACAATGACCTCACGGTTTCTTCACACTGTGCTTCAGTCAGGGCAGCCAATGCTCACATTCATGTCTGGTTCTGGCCGAACTTCGTGGGCTCGTTTTCAGCTTCTTATCCTCGTTTGGCGAGACACAGCTTATGTGTTCGTGATAATGCTCATTTCCTCCGGGATCATCGAGAACTTTTCCTCCTGAGCTGTTTTTTCCTTTGTCTTCCACCGTTTCTGCAATTCATCAACTCAGTAGGGATTCTAATATGACTCAATTTGCTCTGCCATTTCTTAATTCTTAACAACAGCTACTGTTCTACACAGTGTATCCATTTACTCCTAATGAGAGCAGACCCCGGAGACTTGCAGCCCTTGACAGTTCTTCCCCTTATGGATCCATACTGTAAAAAGCAAGTTGGCCCATCTCCCATTACCAGGCCCTCCAACTGACTATCAAACGAGGTTAGAGACTCTCAGAAGAGAAATAGACAACCAAAGAGCCACACAGGAAAGGCATAGTTAGAGGCCATAACATAGGTAAGTTTAAAATCATATTCATATAAGATCTGTCTTTGGTAGATGGCAGAAGTTTGCAAGATTCCACAGTGGCCCAGAAACATAATAATTGCAAACATTTGCAGTTATAAATGGCATTTACCTTCCTTATCTTCAACAATCCATGCACAGAAATTTACTGTCCCCAGGTTTGAGGTGAAGAATTCAAGGTGCATGAAGTAAAGTGACTCGCAAGACTACACAGAGACAGAATTCAAATGTGCTGTCATTAAATGCCTAATACTTCCCTGGATTCCTATTTTCTAAAATTTTGAAACTCAAAATACAAACAACCCCCCCCAAAAAAAACACCCAATACCCAACAAGTGGGATGCTTATCAATAATACAGATTCTAGGACCAACGCTTCAATACACACTGATTTATTAGCCTGAGTGGAACTCTGAAATATACTATTTATTTTATTTTTATCTTTCTTTTTGCAAAGTAATGGGTGCAGCTTCTTTAACCAGTATTTGAGAAGGTCTCTCTCTCTCTCTCTCTCTCTCTCTCTCTCTCTCTCTCTCTCTCTTTCTCTTCATATTAGCCCCAGCCTGCCTCAAGGTTGCTAAGTAGCTAAGAATGACCTTGAACCTTCCAGAGTTGTGGGTACATTATAGGAATGTACTGCCATGATGGTATTATGCAATATTGTGGATCAAACCCAATGTTTCATATATCCTAGGCAGGCACTCTACCAAGTAAGCTTGTTTAGCCTGGATCTGCATTTTGTCAAGCTCTTTAAAAGGTCTAGAAGAGCCAGTACACATAATTGAGAATCCCTTTTCCAGACCATGCCCATTAAATACGACAGATTTGCCTTTGTACATGATAATCAGCAGGGGAAAAAATTATTAATCCGGACAGGAAGGTTCCCTGGCTCCTCTGCATCCATGGCAGAGCCAGCCACCTGCTTTTGGTCCCTTTTGCTTTTTCTCTTTCTATGGGTGTAGTGT
Source organism: Ondatra zibethicus (assembly GCA_004026605.1). Taxonomy (NCBI): domain Eukaryota; kingdom Metazoa; phylum Chordata; class Mammalia; order Rodentia; family Cricetidae; genus Ondatra; species Ondatra zibethicus. The sequence goes on along the minus strand of PVIU01007798.1, from coordinate 43,182 downwards.
GTGTGTGTGTGTGTGTGTGTGTGTGTGTGTGTGTGTGTGTGTGTTGCATGTGTTTGTGTATGCATGTTTTCAGGCATAGATGTACATGTGTGAGAAAGAGAGAGTTCATGTGTGTGAACATGGATATGGAAACCACAGGTGGATGATAGAATCATTTTCAATTGTTCTTTTCCTTATTCATTGAGGTAGGGTCTCTCAGTCAAACCTAGAGTTCATCTATATGGCTAGTCTCACTAGCCACATTGCTCTAGAAATCCCGTTTCCACCTTCCCGTGTTGAAATTATAGATAATTTCCCATGCTTATGTAGATTCTGGTCACTATGCTTGCATGGCAAGTGTTTAAGCGGATGACAGCCCTGTTAGTTTTACCAACATGCTTTGCTTCTGGCTCTTGAGTCCTCGGCCTTGGCTTCCCATTTGGGTTGCAGATAAATAATAGTACCTGATTCTGTCTATTGCAGCTCCAGATCAGAAGACAATTCCAACCATGCCTTAGAGTAGACCCAAATTCTGAATGGTGAGCAGTCTGGTGGCTTTTGTGAAGTCTTTCATTGGTATCCTTTTAAGTGCACACACGCCCTGTCCTAGTCAGGTTTCCGTTCCTGTGAGTAAACACTGCCCTACTCAGGGCTGCTATTGCTATAATGAAACGCCACGACCAAAGCAAGTTGGGGAGGAAAGCACTGTGCATCATTGAAGGGAGTCAGGACAGGAACCCAAACAGGTGGAAACCTGGAGATAAGAGCTGATACAGAGGCCATTGAGGGGTTTGATATTTCTGACTTGCTCAGCCTGCTTTCTTATGGAATCCAGGACCACTCACCCAGGGATGGCATCACCCACAGTGGGCTGGGCTCTCCCCATCAATCACTTAGAAAATGTCCTACAAGTTTGCATACAGCCTGATCTTATGGAGGCATTTTCTCAGTTAAGAGTCCCTTCTTTCAGATGTTCCTGGCCTGTGTCAAGTTGACATAAAACTAGCCAGCATACCAACCTTAGTATCCCTTACAAAGTATGAAGAAAGCTTCATAGCCAGTTCCCTCAAAGGGGAAGTCTTACCCCTCAGCTAAGCTCAGAATCCATTGTTCTTTACAATCCAGGTGCTTTCATAGACTAATAGAAGACTAAGGTCTGGGCAGTGTAGTGAGCATTACCTGGGTACCAACCATACACCAGGCACTGTGCAGACTCTTCTCATGAACTGTGTCTGTTTACCTCCTTGCTGATAAGGTGCACATTTAAGGTGGTTCTCTGTGATGTTCTCAAGGTACCTAGAAATCAGGTGTCTGATGAAATGTAAAAGATGACAGATACCCACTATCTATTAGAGAAACTTGGGTCTTCCCGGCACAAAAGCAAGAAGTGTCAGGCCGCAGTCATTTATTGGTGTTTCATAGAAGAGAAGAAGCCAGGCTGTGGTGGCACACGCCTTTAATCCCAGCACTCAGGAGGCAGAGACAGGTGGATCTCTGTGAGTTCAAGGCCAGCCTGGTCTACAAAGTGAGTTTCAGGGCTGCCAAGGCTACACACACACACACACACACACACACACGGGGGGGGGGGAGGCGAGGGGCTGGGGGAAAAGTAATTATTTGAGCTCAAAGTAAACAAACAGTGTTTGAAAATTTACATGGAAACACATTTGAACCCCTAGTTTCTGTTGTCAGGCCCCATCATTGCCATTTTTGCATTCCTTTTCTCAAGTGTGGGTGTCTGTTTACAGCACACTTGACACTTCCTGTTCTTCAACAGAAATATCCAGATTGTGACAGTTAGACAGGAGACAATTTGACAGCAATAACACTGCCAAGTGTCACCCTCCCTCCTTGTCTCTATTATCTTGTGACATCCCAAAGAGAAATTTCCGAGAATAAGTGTCCTGAGAGGTTGTCAGATGTGTGCCTTGACTTGAGAACTTTGCGGGAAGACAGAAAAGTGCTTGGGAGTGGAGAGAAAGGTGTGTTTTGAGCCTTCTGAGGATTAGCCTCAGAGCCTCAGAATACTGTCAATGTACAAAACCTTAAGAGTGCTTGTTTGGTTGGTGTGTGTGTGTGTGTGTGTGTGTTTGTTTTGTTTTGTCTTTTTGTTGTTGGGTTTTTTTTTGTTGTTTTGGTTTGGTTTGATTTTTCTGCTTGTTTTGTTTTGTTTTTTCAAGACAGGGTTTCTCTGTGTGGCTTTGGAGCCTGTCCTGGCACTTGCTCTGTAAACCAGACTGGGCTTGAACTCACAGAGATCCACCTGCCTCTGCCTCCCAAGTGCTAGGATTAAAGGCTTGCCCCACCACCACCTGGCCCGTTGTTGTTTTTAAAGACAGAGTTACCTGTTGAATTGTAACTTGAAAGGCTATCGAACAACACTAATGCTAAATGGCTTATTAAAGAATCTCAGGGCAGTAGGGAAATTCTACACCCTACCTCTGATTAGTCACATTCAACTAAAAAAAAAGAAAGAAAGAAAGAAAAGAAAGAAGAAGAAGAAGCTGGTTTACTAACCACAATAGAAGAATTGCATTTGGGTGGAATTCTTATCCAGATTGCATTGTCTGACTTGAGGATAGTACACAGGAAATAATGGGGTTTTTTTTCTTTCTTTTGGTTTTTCTATTAAGCTACAGGGAACTTGCCATCCCGGAACTGGCCTTGTAGTGTTAACAGTTATTGTAGCCAGCTGGCCATGGTGGCCTGCTGTAAGGTCTTGCTGCTGCTGCTGAGTATAATGTGAAGAACACAGTGTGCCCTGTGTGACTTCCTTCTGTCACCAGCATGCACATGCACCAAGCTACACATTGAGGCACCCAATATGTCCTGGCAGTGTACTCTAAAATGTTATCTGCTGAAAAAAAAACAAAAGTCTTCTGTGCCAACAAGCCCGGTTAGGAGTTCAGGCCTGGTAAAACTATCTGAAGCATCAGACTAAAACCACCGTTGAGTTCCAGTGTAGCAGTTCCCAGGGGTCCAGCAAAACCTTGGAAGTAGAAGCACAGATTGCCAGTCCAGTTTCTTGTGAAGATTTTCGTTTCACGGATGTTGGTTAGCCTGCACTGTGCTCTGATGGGGAGTGTCTTCACACTTAATTCTTTCTTTGTTCTACTAATCCGAGGACAGAAGCACTGGGTAACCCCATTTCCTGATTAAGAAACTGAAGCAAAGGGAGGCTTGAGCAACTCACTCTCCCAAGCTTCCATAGGAGGAAATGACAGAGCTAGGGTCTCAGCCTAGGTGTGCCTGAGGCTAAAGCCTGTGCTTCCTGGATGTCATTCTTTCCAAACTGTCTGATGTCTACAGAGAGCGGAATAGTTGCTCTGTAGTCCCATTGGCTTCAAATGTCAGACAGGTGCTCTTTAAGCATCTTTTCAAGTGTTTGCGATGTGCTGACTTCATCCCAAAGGGTTAGATGGGTTGTAGGCTTGAATCCCACAGTAAACAAATAAGGTAGAATCCAGCATCCTGCTTTACAGGGGTCCTACTGTTCTCACCAATATTTGCGCCTGTAGTCCAAAGACTTGACTTGGTTTCTGTTTGACTACAGTGAGTGAACAGTCAAAGAGCCATGTGGCCATTGTAAGAAAAAGAACTCAGTGATGGAAGCCCAGGAGTATGGGTCTAGACCTAGACCCCATTGCTCTTGGTAACTCAACTTGTGACCTCTGTACTTGTTTCTTTTTTTGTTATCTACATTGTTTCTTTCAGTAAAGTGGGGTGTCATCTCTTTTGCATGTACATGGGAAGTAGATTTTCTCTCTACTTTTCCACCTTCCCCTAAAAATCAATATTGAAATTACTTAGCCTTTCTGACCCTAAACAAAGCAATAGTCTCCTTCAAAAAGAGTCGTCACGAAGATTAAGTAGGATAGTGCCTACGGCAGTAGCACAGTGTTAGCTTGAATTATTAGCTTCACCCTTTAAAAGCTAATTGTGTTTCTCTCAACTCTCAGTTCATCTCAGTCATTTGTGCTTAATGCACAGATACGATTTTGGATCTGTGAATCAAGTCACTGCATCCCAAGTGTCACCTGTAGGGGAGCACTACCCAGTAATGGACAAGAATTCAGTCTCTTTAAGTAGACTGGTTGATAGAGCGGATGGCTCTGTTTCACCACTCCTGATGGGATTTTGAGTTATTACTGAATTTCTTTGGGTCTCTTCTTTAGAATGGGTGCATAAATAATCCATCCCTCTTAGAGTCTGGGGAGGGTTAAATTCACTCATATACGACTAGTGCTTAGGAAATGTGTGGCACACAGAGCAATGACTCAATAAACATTAGATGCTGTTGTTCAGCACTCCGTCCTTGTTGTCAGATTGTCTGTGATCTTAGTGGCTTCTTCCAGGCTCTCTAAAATAATTGGCTATGGTTTAGCTTGCAGACAGCGGCCTTGTGGGAGGTTGAGTGCTGACCCCATTAGCACCATTCTCTAACCAGCCCGGGCAAGGGGTTGTAATGGGAATTATTGAAGTAACATATGGAAAACTCTTTTAGTTAGCTCCTGGGAGAGAGAAACATCACTAAGTAAATATAAGGAATTATTAAAAACTAGGAGACGACCTCACAGGGATGCTGAGCCTTGTATGTTATTTGCTGTTTTAAGAAGGAACCGGCAAGAAGCCAACTTTATCACCAGGTGACAAAGTGGTCTACTGGCTGCTGTTCAAGGGACGGCAATGTGTTGCCTCACCTCGCCAGATGTAGGCCCTCTGGTTTCCAGTTGTGTTCAGGGCAGCTCACTGCCCATGGAGAAGGGTCCAGATCTCCCATTAGCTGCTCTGTCTGCCCCCTGCTTTCATCTTGCCCCCAAGACTCTCCTTTGAATAGCACTGTCGGAGGCAGTGCTAAGCATTCTGGGACAGAAACCACCAAGCAGAACTCCCATGGGTGTCAGTGTATATGACTTAGAGGCCACCAGCAATCACAGTAAGATTCCAGTGTTAGACTGGAACAAGCCCGAGGCCTCACTGCCAAGCCTTGACAAGTACATGGAGCAACTGAGTTCTGTAATTTTGGATCTAGCAGCCCCTATTTACAGCTTTACCACCCACCCCTGAAGCATTCCTCTCTCCAGAACCAGTCCACACACTACAATGAAATACACTAAAGTAGTCTCCAGGCATCACTTGTGAAGTAGTGGGCAGGACACATCCAAGAATGAATCAAGACGTGGCACAGGGCCAGCACACGCGAGTGGCCTCTGCCTTCCCCTGCGATATCAGGGACATCGAATTTCATTGCACGGCTCCAAGCAACAAGGATAGACACAGCCCTTTTCTTGTTGCCTTGAAATAAATAGCATCTTAACCAAGAAATCCGGTGGTATGAAGTGCTAGGAGCTAAGCGTAATCGCTATTTATGTCTTATCAGTCAAGAATTAGCACTTCAGGACACAAAAACTTTCTGCTTCTCTGGTAAGAATGCAATTTTTAAATTACTGATGGCATCTCCAAATCCTGATGTAACTAAATTCCAGTCCTCAGAGTTACCAAAAATTTGAAGGCAAGTATTTTAATAGTATATAGTGTATAAAACCAGTGCTTGTGTGCAAGCTTCATGAAACCATAAGCTGTTTTTTTGGGGGGGGGTTGTTTGTTTGTTTTTGTTTCCCAACAAACTTAACCAGAACAGTTTGGGAAAGAAAAAATAAAATTGAAAAGTCCACCAATCCAAAGATAGTAATTATCTCTCTTCCTTTTTCTAACAGTTTCAAAGACACTGTGTTGCTCATTAAAGATGTATAAATGTTAGAATTAAATTAATTAAATAATAATAGTTTCGCTTAAAATTTTATAAGGACCAAGCTAGTTTAATTTTTTAGAAGCATCCATCTGACTGTATTTAATCACAATACAAAATGCATGAGAAAAACTAATTCATTTATTATAGTCTAATGTATTTTTCTTGCTCACGTGGCTTCTGTAGAAGAGGTCAGGATTAATGCTTATTATTTTTAAGAAAATGGTTTTCCTAAGGCTGCTGGAAACATAATGTAAACCATAACAGTACAACCCAGAAATAAACATAACCCCTTACCCAGTGGACAACAGGCACTATGCATTCAGAAAGACAGCTGTCCCAGGCAGGCTTTGATTTAAGCCCCTCCTCAGAATCATTTGATTGCAGTGCACACCTCAGGTGAGAGAACTCCTGGACAGAGGCTGTAGCTCACCTGACAGAGTGCCAGTTTGGCACGCTCAAGGCACAGCCTCAAACCTGGAAACAGTGGTGCACACTTAAATCTCAGCACTTGGGATGTGAGGAAGAAGGATAAGATGGCCTTTAACTATATAGTGCATTTGAGGCTAGCCTGGGCTAGATGAGACCCTGGAAGAAGAAGAGGAGGAGGAGGAGGAGGAGGAGGAGGAGGAGGAGGAGGGAAAAAAAGCAGGAACTTGCTTGCATTTACCTTTAAAAACATTCTTAGCCTTTCCCTGCTTATTGACTTTAATCTATACTGTACACTGGAACAAGACCATGCCATTGTGTGCCTTCTCCCATCAACCCTCTGGAGGCCACGGGAGCAACAGCATAAGCTCTTTTCATCCTCGTTCCTGCTCACTAGAGCTCTCTGGATTGTTCCTACAGAGGAGGAGGCTGAGCCATCCCCAGTAGCTGCTAGAGAGCTGTTCATCACGACACAGAAAGTTCAGCATGTAAATTTCCCCATATTCATTAGAAACAGCTGGCTTACCACTTAGAGTGAAAAAAAATTAGAAACCCATGTTATAAAGAAGAAAATGAACCTTCTTACTGTGCAAGTACATTAACGTGGGGGAATGCCCCCAGGAAAGGAAACAGATACCATTCGCCTGAAGGGAAGAGACTGGCCAGTTATGAATCAGTCTAAGGAGAGACTGGGCAAATCTTTATACAGGTAGGTAATGCTGTTGCTTATTGCTGGCTGGCCTCGTGGTATGCATCTAGAGCCCTGAGCATCTGCATCAGAATGTCCTGATGCATATTCATGAGAATTCTGTCATATGCTGATGTTATGGATTTTTAATAGAGATTTAGTGAAATAAATTAGCATTGCAGTGTTCAGATGAGCTCACCATATTCCACAGCTCCCTAACCCTGACACCTGTCAGCTCTGGATGGCACCTTGTTCTCTTCAAGGCCATGGGAGGGAAGAACTAGAAACTTGGGGTTGTTTGTGTGTGTCTTCCCTCCTGCAATCACCCCCACTGGAGGTCACACTGCTGTGAGCACACCCCTTGTGCTCTCCTGCATCTTTAAGGTTTCCTTTTGTTTCATAACTAGCTTCTCTTTGTCAAGCAAGATTGTTAAGGTCCATTCCCAGGCTGCTCGGGGGATGGGAGTGAGATTCCTCTGTCCTCTGTGAGATTCATTTTGGGAGAAAAGGCTGGGACAGTGTTCCTGGGACTCTGACTCCACACAGAGCCAACCACTTTTTCTAAAGTCGTTGCTTAGTTGTTGAGGACACAAGAGAATGCTACTCTAAAGTGTCACATTCTACATGGCCTCATTTATGACATAGTATGGCATTTTGCACATTCTCTGCAATGGGATATGCTTTCTTTTTTAAACATCTCTTTGAGGGGCTGGAGAGATGGCTCAGCAGTTACGAGCACACTCACATGGCAGCTCATAACTGTCTGTAACTCCAGTTCCAGGGCATATGATGCCCTCACACCAATGTAAATTAAATAAATTTTAAAATGTTTCTTTGAATCTGTGGATCTGACTCTTGGGTTGTGTATGTATGTGTGTGGAATACTAATATATGCCACCATGCTGTCTTCAGTCAGGTCCAGTGTGATTCCTATAGTGACTATGTACAATGACTTGTATGGCAAGGGGGAGCTTCACGGGCAGAATACAACATTATAAATACATTAATATATCATTTAATTGGGGTGATAGTGGAAATAATGCAGAAAACTAATATTTTCATACCTCCAAAGTCAGGGACATACCTTCTTAACATGTTTTCTGTGTTTCTTCCGTTAGCCAAGATAAACATAGCAGTAGCTAGATCACGTGACTCTGTAAGCTGGACCAAGCTCACATCAGACATTAAGCACACACTGTCCTCTTTAACTCTCATTACCATAGGTTGTACAGATAAAACATGGCTTTGAGAGAGCACAGCAGGGATGGAGGGGGGCTCCGTGGGTCAAGTACCTGCTGTGCAGGACTGGGGATCTGAGTTTGAATCCCAGGACTCCCCCAAAGCTGGGTGCGGCAGTGCGCACCTGCAGTCCTAGAACTCGGACATCACGATGGAAGCAAGCACACCCTCACTCACGGGAACACACAAATACAAACGGACAAAACTTTTAAAGAAGAGATCGCAAGGACATAAAAGATCTAAAAAGTATGTTTCTTGGGCAGTGAGAAGGTTCAGCCCGTTAAGGCAATTGCCAACAACCTGACAGCACAAGCCCATTCCCTGAAACCCATGTGATAAGAAGGACAGCCTCTCTAGCTGCCCTCTGATTGTAGTACACGTGTGTGTGTGTGAGTAGTGTTAAGATTATTATTTGTCTTTCTTTTTGTGTCTTTGTGTCCTGTGAGTATATCAAAACCTTTCTTCCTGAAAATGTAACTGGTAGACCAAATGACATATGTTCTCGGAGCTATACTCTTTTCTGAAGAGCTTACAGGGACCCCAAATCCATGTAAGCCAACAGCAATTTTCAACATGTTTTAAGTATGTTCATTTACCTCGTGTAAGGCCACACAGAAACCTATGTCCACCCCCTGCACCGCCTACACGAGGAGCACAGGCTGGGATTGTGTTACAGTATTACAAAGTCCAGTCATATATCTTTATTGCCTTCTTTATGGAAAGGAGCCCTGACTATTCTATCTTCCTTTGTGCTTTGCTCTTTAAAAGTTATTACATTTATTCATTTGTTGGGAGTGGGTTTGTGCATCCATGCCATAGAGCAGGTGTGGATTCAGAACCCAGATTGCAGAGGGCAGGTCTTTCCGAGTCCTAGGGATCAAACTCGGGTCCTTTACCGTATGGGTCCTAGGGATCAAACTCAGGGCCTCAGACTTGACAGTAAGCACCTTTGCCTACTTCCCCCTTTTTCCTGGCCTTTTTACACATGGCCTGTATGTTCTGATGGTTCCAATGCACTTACTAATGCCTTTCTAATCATTAAATATATGGCCCAAAGTTTGGAAAATCAGATCCTATACACAAGGGTGGGAAGGCCTTTGGAGGGTCATGTTTTAACTTAGCTAACTGTGATTGGAAGATTGATGCAAAAGGCAAAGAATGAAGTCCATATTTGCTGACTTAGGAATGAAGCCGTAACTGTTGGTTATATGATCGCTAAAAAGTTATTGTGCAGGGATCAATAAACCCCTTTCAAGAGTGGTGTTAGGAGGCCGTTCCATCATCTCCTACACACACCAGCTACAATTACATTATTAGGCCCCAGCAAGCTGGGCCGACTCATTTCTGCAGCTCTTAACATTGCAGTAAATGACCTGGCAACAGATTTAACGTTTTCTCTGTAATGTTCAATGCTAACTCTTTAGTCATTGGCCAGAACAATTTCTAATCCCACCAGAATTTTAGAGGTATTAAGGGCTTTGGCTCCAATTCACTCAGAAAACATAATGATGTTTCCCAGGAAAAAGAAGAGGAGGAGGGAGAGGCATTGCCACTCTCCTTGGTGACGGGCGTCTCTGAGTTAGAGCCCCAGGAGGTCAAGCTGAGTGTGATGGTTCCCACTGTCATCTCACACTAGAAAGGTGCAAGCTGGAGCGAGCGAGCGAGCATTTGAAGGCAGCCAGCCTGCACGGTGCTTTCCAGGCCGAGCTGAACTACAGAAATACCAACCTTGCCTCTTACTCAGAAGAGTTTGCACCGATCCCAGCACGTTGACTTTCGACTCCCACACACACTCAAACACACACAAAATAAAGAAATAAATTAAGGCTGGAGAGATGGCTCAACACTTAAGAGCACTGGCCGCACTGCTGTTCTGGAGGTCCTGAGTTCAGTTCCAAGCAACCATATGGTGGCTCACAGCCATCTCTAATGGGACCTAATGCCCTCTTCTGGTGTGCAGGTGTACATGCAGACAAAGCACTCCTGCATAAAACAAAAATGGGTAAATGTAAGGTAATAAAACAAACTGCAATAACAAAGAAGACTAGTTATCTAGTCACACAGACTACAATCCCAGCCCTTAGGAAGTGGAGAAGGGCGCATCACTGGGCCCTCTTGCCGAGTAGTCCCCCTAGCCCATTGGTGAGTTCTAGGCCAGAGACATTGTTTCAAAACAACAAGGTAAGAGGCGCCTAAGAACCAAATCCAGGGCTGTCCTACGGCTTCTACACACTTGCACAAATGGGCACACACTCTTGAGCACACATCAACACACAAAAGCTTACCCCACCCACAGTCACATATTAGCAGGAAGCACTTTCCCAATGGTGTACCGCTAGTGTTCTTGACTACTCAGCACTGAGAAGAGATGGTGCCTGGGATTGGGTGGCGGTAGACACGATATCCCTGTATACCTGCTGTTTCTAGAAGTGAAGGCCTGGGATTACAAAGTTGAGAGGCAGCTTTCCACACACACTGTAACCCCAGCAGCAAGTTCCTTCTGTAGAGAAAAAGCACGCTTGTGTCTCATAGACACACTTACGAGTGACAGTTCCACTGTCTTCGGTTGATGTATATGAGAAGAATATTGAGGGAAAATCTAAAACAGATATCAGCAAATGGGTGAAGTGCAGGACAGAAAGCTATCAAAACACATGGGCAAAATACATTTCTCTGAATTATTCTCTGCTCTATCTAACAGCGGCGCTTTGTAGGGTTCTTTAATGCTCTCAGGTGTGCTGTTGAAATATTAAATTACAACTCGCTGGATCTGAACTTAGCATGTGATTTCCTAACAGAAGAATTTGTAAATGCTAGGGGCTCTGTGTTCATGAGTTGAAGCTAAATATGGTCCCCAGGAACAAAAATAGAACACACATACAGACATTGTTGTTATTGAAAATGATTAAATGCAGAAGTCTTTTTGGTTTTTTGGAAGAGAGTCTGGGTATCACGTGTTAATTTATGTGTTAGATTGTATTTTTCCAAACTATGAAATCACTTTTAAAGATATATTTTCGCAACATAATCCGTTTATTAAAAGGGAAATCATGCAGTGTGTGTGTGTTGAATGTGTGTGTATGTGTGCATGTGTGTGTATGTGCTTGTTGAATGTAAGTTCCATTCAACAACTAACACATTTCCAATAAACAACCCCTATTAAAGGGTCCCTGGAAATCTGCTCCACTATCTTGATTAAATGAGGACAATCTATGAATGGGGTACATCATAATTAAGAGAGCTCTGGTATTTCTTAGTATTCAGCATGCCAGGCATTTGATGCGTCGTACAAATTTCATGCATCAGTCATCAACCATCTACTACAAGAAAGGGAACAGCATAGTATCTTAATCAACTACCCACCTAACTCTTAAATTCTCTCTCTACAGCATCCCTGACAATTATCTCCCATCTTCAGCTCCCCAGTAACTCAATAACTTATTCCGCCTAATTCCAATCCATTCCACCTTTGACCATATAGAATAATTTGAGCCATTAAAATCTGAGGGATTTTCTAGATCTTTCAAATTCAACCTAATAGCTTTTCAATTAATTTATCTATGTATTTTATATGTGTGTGAGTGGACGCGCTCAAGTGCCACAGGCTGTACATAGAAGTCAAGAGGATGGTTTGCGAGATGCAGCCCTCTCCCTTCACCATTTTTTTGAGGCAGGATCCCTCTTCTTTCTGCCACTGCTCCAAGCTAGCACAGCTTTGACCTCACATCCCACTGCACCTTGGGGATGCTGGGGTTCCAGGCTCAGCCATGCATCCAGCTTTTTGTGTGGGTTTCAGGGCTCAAACTCAGGTTGTCAAGCTTTTACGTGCTAAGCCACCTCTCTATGTGACCTGAGAAGCAATTTTAAGATCAACTCCCAATAATCCACCGACAGTGGGACAATGGAACCCTTTGGGGAGTCGAGGGTCAGGCTTGGGTGAAGAAATTAAGCAACGGCACATATGCGAAACAGCAGACACTCATAGCATGCTGCCTTTCACTTTTATCTAGTACCAAGTAAGATGCTTTGAAATTTTCCCTGAAGTGTAACTCATCAAAATGATAAGATCATAAGAAAATGCTTTCTCCGCATGGACGCAAACTTGAAACTCCAAGGAGAGACGTGGCTGGTGCAGAGACCAGAGATGTTCAGCTTTGCATTTAACTTAGCATCCTCCTTCCCAGGACAACTCTAGGGACTTACATTGTCCTTTGCTGCAATACAAACAGGCACAGATACTATCATCAGTCACATTTTAAAATCCCTGAATACATTTACATTATTTGCTATCCAAGTATAGGAATATCGTAATTTCTTTCAGTAAATGGACACCACATGTCCTCACTCCACACTCTCTCAGTATCACACAGTACTCAAAGATGCTTTAATCTCTGGTAAGAGTCACATGTTTATTTTTTAAATTAGGACTACTTTATGTATTTATTTATTCCTTTATTTTTGCCCTTTGCCAAGTCCGTATATGCTTCCAAAGCCAATTTTTACACTTCGTATATTGTAACATCACCGTACCTCTGGGACACATAGCATGGAAACACTCTGTGATGGTGCACTGCCAGGTAGGAAGTTCTCATGTAATCACAGAGGAGAATACTTTCATCGTGACATAATTTAAAACACACACACACACACACACCCTTTTTTCCCCCCAAAGAAAAAATTTTAAGTCTGCTTCTGGTCGTAATGTAAAGTCCCACATTTAAAATATCTGACCAATTAGAATGAAATGTCAGCCTGAGATGGTTTGCCCAGAACAAGCAACTGAAAGTGAAAATGCCATTTTATTCGTTATTCAAATGGCCAGCTACACCAAGGTATAATTAATTCCCACTTCCTGTTCTTCCTCACACACCTGAGGCTCCTCCCTGCTCCGGCAGTAGCTACACCCAGGAGATCTGAAGAGACACACTGGGAGGCAGCTTTCTTGGAAAACGCCTCACCTGTCTACAGATTTGAAAGTATGTACTTGATCCAAATGGCGGGTAAGGAGACAGATGTGATTTGGAGAATGACGTGAATGACCGGCGTGGCTACAACCACAGGAACAGCTTTTGCAAGGTGTTTGAGAATCTATTAGGGACTTGCTTCAAGGACTGTGTTAGAGGTTTAGTCTATTTGGGTACATAGGTATGTGGTGCTGTGGTGTGTGTGTGTGAACGAGTGTTGCTGCGTGAATTTTATGAAGCCATTTGCTATCCCAGGTAGAAGAGGTGCTGCAGAGCCCATGAGTGCTGTCTGTTCGCACTTCCTTCTACCCCTTATTTTCCCTCTTGAGTTGAAAGCATGCTCTCCTCAGTGGTTACCTTATTTTTTATGGCTCTCCTTGGAAAGCTAGCTTCTCTACTTATGGACTTGTAGAAGGAGCACAAAATAAAAACACAGGGAAACAGACAGGAGAGAAGGAGAATCTGAAAGAAGTTAGAAGGGAAAAAAAGCCTTCACTTGGACATATGTATCCTGGACATAGAGTTTCTGACGGCAGGGCTGGTTTAGTTGTGCACGCTCGGCTTGCCTCGGGTGCTTGTCCTGTGGTTCTTGAGGCACCTGACTGACCACACTGGAATGACAGTAGACTAGTGTAGACCCAGTAAGCTGTGAGAGGAGGCCATGGCCTCTCGCCAGACTCTGACAGGACAGTCACCAATCTAAGCAGCTGAAGCCACTGTCCTTGCTCCTTACCTCAGCTGATTGGAACCTGCACCAACTGAAGCTCACTTAGAGAAGTGAAAAGTAGGAAGAAAGGCCCCTTGAAAGGCGAAAGGACTGCCTTTGGAAAGCAGTGTCAATGGTCCTTGCTTCTTGGCCCCTAATGCTTCTGCTTCTTCTTCCCTTACCCCTGGTGGTGAGCAGCTAGCAGCAGCACCATTCATGCAAGCAACCAACCTGGAGAAATTTGAGACAGAAACACCCTTAACTTTGATTGTGGAGAAAGATGTTCTCTCACAAGGGAAGGAAGTTGGGCTCACTGCTGTTGCTTATCATTAGACATAGACTGCACCTGGGCTTTCTGAGGGTCCAGACGTGAACTGCATTTTGGTTTCTGCAATTCCAGCACTGAAGACATCAGGAAGAACCACTGTCCCTCTCCCAGTTTTGGCTTTGGGCCCTTAAGCTTTCATAATTCTGAGGTAATCGCTGTATTTCAATGGACAAGTTCCAAAAGCGCAGATGATTGACAGCAGCGTCTAATGAAACATCTCCCATTTTATCCCTTTGGAATGTCGTCCAAATTACAACAATAGCTAATAAGTACCTGCCATAGCTACAGCAACAGAATAGCTGACTCTGCACCTCGCGCTGTGTTTATGCGTGCGATGTCTCATTCCCAGGCTCTGTAATCCATTCCTTCCCCGCTTTGAAGGCTTGGAAGCATTTTGTACAAATTTTCAGTGTAGGTGGCTTTGAAGCACAGCTTGTTGGGTCATGCCGACTTATTTGTGTGCTCGCGTAGAGAAGTGATGGGAATGAGCCGATTTTTAAGATAACAGGTGTAACTCGAAAAGTCTGTAATTGAATGACATGGGGGTTGAGAACCTTACCCATCCCCCACCACACACCCTTATATTTAAAATTTATGCCTGGTACTAAATACCACTATCACAGTGTAAGAGAGGATCTTAGCAATTGTTCAGTTTACATTTTGCCAAAATGTTTCTCACATTGCCCTGGTCCTTCAACAAAATTCTCAAAACACATGTTCCTCAGTCAAATATTATTGAGAATGACGCCTGCCATATTTCCCTCCTAGAGAGATTGCATACTGGCACAGTTCCAGCTCTAGAAAGTCCCGGAGTAGAAATAGATGTTTATTTTTTGTTGAATTCAGTGTTTTGTAAATCTCTCTGGCCAGAGAACTTTCCAGCACTGTCTGTTAATCTGCAGCAGAACCAGTTCTTTGGGGCCCATTGGAGGACACTCTAGTCAAATTCATTGCTCAGGTTTCACAAGGTATTAAAGTCAACCCCCAAACTGGAGAACCACAGAATCACAGTGGCCTGAGTGGCGCCACAGGCAGACAGAGTAAGAATCAAGGCTGCAAACTCCTGTACCAGGTCCTATCTACCGTGACACCGGTGTGGAAAATATTAGGAGCAATCTAAGATTTTTAACAGCTTCTGGCAGCATAAATATTTGGTGTGGATTTAACCTGAATATTTTTATAGTTGTTTTGTAAGGACAGCAATGAAATAACTCTGTGTTCGTAATCTGCAGCCACAAAACCATCATTCGTGGGCAAAAACAAAATAAAATCCTTCTCCAAGTTTAATCTTATCTAAGTTGGTTCAATCCTCTTTTTGTTGTTGTTGTTGTTGTTTGTTTGTTTTCTTTTCTTTTCAGTTTTTCTTTTCCGCCCCTAAGGAGATAAAGTGAATATTGAGAAAAGAATTGCCAATTATGACTTTTTAGGTTCATAGTCTATCTTATCTGATTTTCCTGGGCCTTGGATTTCAAAAAGCCAGTTTGTTTATTGGTCCCTTTTGGATGGTCAGGTTAAAGTACATGTGTTGACCACATAGATTTAGCTATTGGCCTTCAAGCTAAGCAATCATGAAATTATAGCCACAGCAAATTTAAACAAGAACTCATTTCAGCCCGGTCAGCCCATAAATCCACATGACAGAATAAACAGGGTACATCTTGTGGTTAATATGAGCACATGTGAAAAATTAAGAAATCTTTGGTGACAAGACAAAAATTACTCCATAAAAATTAATTGGTGTTACTGAGGTTATACAAAATGCAGAACTTACAGATGGCAATGGTCTAACAGCTAGTTCAGGCATAAACAAAGCTTGTGCGGGGCCTAACTTGCCTTTTGGTTTTGTGGGTCTCCAGTTCATGCAGAGCCCTACCATTCCCAAAGGTGAATGGGCCACCTGGAAATTATAAGCAGAGCTGGTTATGATTTCCTGCATCTTTCTGAGGTTTCCCTTCTCCTTATTTCATTTTCATTATAATGATGATGAAGAAGTGGTTGCTTTAGTTTTCTACAGACATGGGCTTGAACAAAGCAGGTGGAGTTAGGGAGCGAGCGCAAGGGCTCGACTTGCTCCCTGAGGTTTTAGCATCAGCATGCCTTGGAAGAGAAATTATTTCAGGAATCAATGAAGTCACAAAGAAAGAAAATTTTAAAAAAAATCAAGAGAGACATCTTTTCCACATAACTTTCCTTTCCCACAAGCCCAAAGAAAGTGATATCGATGAAAACATACAATCTCAACTGTTTTCAGAAGTTTTTATTCAGTACGCATCTTCTTGTTTCCATTAACTGGTTTCTTTGATTTACCACTTTGTTTAGCAGCATTAGAGATTCGCTAGTGAACTTTTTGCCTCTTATAAATCAAAATTGTTTCATCTTAAAAGCCACGAGTTTAAAATGTGGCACACAAAATATTTCTGAGATGCGTAGTCGTGGTTCCATAAAATAAAAATGGTCAGAAGAAACGGCCGCTCATAAAATCGATATTCTTGCTAAATGGTATAGCATTAGAATGGAATTACCCATCAACTCATAGCCAAGTGATGCGGTATGCGAGTTTAAAGCATAAACCATTGGAGGTTACAACCGGGAAGTGTCTATTTCGCTTCGTTGGTGAGTTTGCTGGTTCCTCTCATTTTATCAGTTGGTTTATCCTCATGAAAGTCAACCTTCCAAGCTCTGTTTTGGAGCATTTGAGTGTTCTGAGCATTTGCTCCAACATGACACTCTGAGCCCCAGTGCCAGTTGCCAGAGCAAAAGGAAGACTATTTAGGGAGGTAAATGTTTAAATTGTCTTCTCCACCCAAGAATGGAGAAGACGAGCAGTTTTCAGGAACAGCCACTTGCTCTGAAGCAGCTGCAGCCCCCTGACTTTATTCCACTTCTCACCCTCTCTGACCTCTACCTGAGCACAAGCCCAGGGCTGCAGAAAGATAGTCTTGAATTCACAAAAAGTCAGCTGTCCCCTAAACCTCACTTTGCAATGCAGAAAGTAAATGATGAACTGTTCTCTGTAAAACATCTTAGATTTCAGTCCAACCACTTCTTGCTGCTGCCATCATATGAACCTTGGATGTTTGGCATAATCGCATTTTTAGGTTAGAATGTGTGGAAGATCCTAGGTACCAAGGGACATTGTGCAACAATAAGAAACATATACATAAAAACTTCACTCAAAACCAAACACAGAATAGAACAAATATTGAGTACACTTCCTATAAACCTTTAATACTCCAGTTCTTCTTCCTCCTATGTTCTACATTCCCTTGTGACTAAAAGAGAGCATTGTGAATTGTGTTCCTGTTATCCTTTCTGCAGAAAGTTGGTTTTGACCAAAGCCCTCTATCAAAATCAAGTTTTTTAATCTATAAGTATGAACCCATAACCATTTTTTGGAAAGATTTTTGAAGGCGTCTGAGTGTCCTTACAACCTAGAAGGAACCCAAACTCCCTAGATGCTGGTTTTGTTTGTTTGACGCCCCTAGCTGTCTTTCCCACTCTGTTGGCTTTTAGGCAGGTTAGTAGATACCGGTGATCCCACACATTTCTCAATGGAGGCTCAGGTAAATAAGCCCCTTGGTGAACAAATAAAGAGTTGGCGGACAAACTACTGAATAAATGAATGACTATGACTGTAGAACCTAACCCTAAAGATTTTATTTCCAATAATGAAAAGTTATTCTCACATCCTCTGCATGGTCTTGGAGTCTGACAATCCCTTACCAGGTTAGCTCCTACATTCACACCCCTTTATTCTTTTGCAGGGGGATTTAGCACATGTACTGATTTTTCAAGGTTGGCTTCTCCAGCTCCTTCGGGCTCCCTATTGTGCACCAGCTGGACCAGAGCTTAGAAAGGTGAAATCAGGAAACTTTGTTAAAATACGTTTATATCCAGGGTTGAAAACTTAATGAAAGGTGGAGATAAGAGCATGGAGGGAAATGGAGATTATCTATATTTAATTGTCCATGATCCTCTTTCTCATTACTGTAGATAAGTGAGAGTAGCTTGTACCTAAAAATACAATGACAATGACTTCACAAGGTTGCTGTGAGACTAATGTAAGTTCGTATATGCAATGAGTTCCTACCTGCAGTGAGGTCTTACATGCAAAGCACACAATGTGTAATAGTCATTTGACATATATTAACTTTTCCCATAATTTGACTATATTACTTTTAAATATTCTCATTTAAAAACAACTATATAACCTCATTGCTGCAACTACAAAGAAGTGTGGCCAAGCATGTTGGAGACATCTGTAACCTCAGAAACAAGGAGCCTGAGATCAGCCTGGGCTACCACCAAAACTGTGTCTCAAAAGCAAAGTAGGTGGTTCAGTGGGTAAAAGTGCCTGGTGCACAACCATGAGGACCTGAGTTTGAATCTGTGCACTTGTGTGAAAAGCTGGCTCAACAGAATGCAGCTGTGACACCCATGCTGTGGCCATGGAGACAGACAGATCCACAAAGCTCATTGTCCCACCAGTCTAGCCAATCAGCATGCTACAGATTCAGTGAGAGACCCTGCCTCAAAAACTAAAGAGCTATAGGGAAGATGCCCAATGTTAACCTCTAGCCTATATAAGCAGTCATTTGCACAAGGACAAGTACATATATGAGCACATACACCACATACACAAGAAAAGGATTTTGAGCTGAAGAAAACTTCCGAGTGTGGTTGAAGTTGGCAATGCCAAAACTAGTTTTCCAATGTGCCATCTAGTATATTACTCACTAGATAAAGGAACTCTTAGAATGTAAGTTTGGAAGAAGAAAAAAGTAGCATTTTAACCCAGTTGACTCTTGGTCAGCCACATGCTTCCATCTAGCTCCCCTCTCACCAAGTCCCCCACGTTGGCCTTACCTCATCACGGCGTGGGCTTTGAAGATCCAGAGGAATGGGAGGCCGCACTCTGCAGAATGAGACCACACTTAGGATGGCAGGCATGTGTCACTCTAAGCTTTGACTTCACGTGCTTTGTAGTCTGCCCAAACAGCTTTGCTGAGGCTTCTGATCCCTTACATCATACTGATTGATTAGCGATGTCTGCCAAAGAACTGGGCTGGGGGGGGAGTGTGGCAATGTCACTGCCGCAGCCGTGCCTTTCAAGGTAGTTTACTATGCCAGCATCGGCTTTCTTAAACTCCTCTAGCAATGAGAGTTTAATGTGGGAGAAAACTTAGGAGGTCAGCATTTGGTCAACAGACCCGGTTTTCACCTCCTCTCTACATACTGAATGTGCTGAGTCCTTGCCAGGAAGCTGTTAGAATTATGGCTTTGTGCAAACTTAACTAAACAAACATGACTATAGCACACATCCCATCTAATGTGGGTTGTCAAGACGTCAAAAATCAAAGGTTCTTTTAGCTTAGCAAAGAAGGTCGTTTATGTCTGCCACAAGCTACATGAATCCTGGACAAGGCTGGTCTCCTTTCCCGATGCACGCATGCACGCACTAACTACATTGTTTTGAGTTTATGCTTGTAAAGTACACTTCAGCTTGACTTGGTCAGAGTGCATGAACTTCTCGACATAAACATTCTAAAGTAAAATCTAGGACATTGGTATGATTTAAACTATCCATTCAGGCCTTTCATCTTTTATACACTTGTTGTTTTATTAATGCACCAGCAATGGTCTAAGTTTTGAAATGTCAGTTATTATGATGTCAACCAGCCCGGAACTTATAGCAGTTAGAAGGTAGTTTATTACTAGGGAGGCTGAGGTAGGAGAACTCTTGGTAAGAGGCCAGCCAGGGCAGTATAGTGAGACCCTGTAGGAAAGAAGTGAGAAGGGAGAGGGGGAAGGAGGAAATCATTTATACTCATAGTTCACAAAAGAAGGACACAACACCATGCCACAGGAAGGAGAACCAAGTCAACTCCAAGGCCAAAAGAGGACAGAGAATCTGTGGGTAGAAGCCACTATGACAATTTCTATAGTAAGGATGGAAATCAGTGGCAGGATGGGCCAACTGATGGTTGGCCCATTTGGATGAGTCAGTGGGCTCCTAGGAACAGGGCCCATCCCTACTTTTCAGTGAAAGCCCCATGGAAAGGTAATTGGAACAGGTGCTCTTGGTCGCCTCATTTGCATATTAAAGGCAAGCTTGCAGGCCAGTTTCAGATCTCTAGGTACTGGCTGACCCTAGGAAGGACAGTCTCTCCATAGCCATAAGACTCCAGATGCCATAGTAACAGAAGCACAGAAAATAAAAGATATGTATAATACACTCCGCACACCGAACACTCTGCTGCTGAAGCCCAGTGAATATGTTTAAAATACCAAGTCATAAACCCAGAAGAAACTTGCATTTAATATGATAGGGAAACACAGGAATAACTGATTTCAATATGAGTGTGAGGGAGGGCACACGCCTGTGGCATCAGCACTTGGGAAGCAGAAAGGGGAATATCAGGAGTTCAGTGTCAGCCTTGGGAGGTACTGAATTGAGAGAGTAAGTTGAGGCTAGCCTGGGCTACAAAAGGGTCTGTCTCAAAGATCACCTCCTAAAAAATAGTGTGTGTGTGTTCATGTGCATGTCTGTATTTGTGTGTAATATTACATGCCTTTAATATTAAATACTAAGTACAAATAGTCTTGATGAACACAAGGTATTAAGTCTATTCTGTGGCAAAGAAAGCACTTATCTGGCATTGACATCTTTGACATATGAACTATATTCTTTTTAAGGTATATTTCAGGTATTGTGTATTGTGCTTGGCAGATTTTTTTCTTTTAGTCTTACACTTATCATTGTTACCTTATAATTAGTCTTTTAAAAATACGAGTTCTGTGGAATTAATATTCTAGAAAATCATCCTATAATATGCATATGGGGTTTTAGTAGGTATTGATGAGAATCCCATGGTCTGTTAAATTTAGGAAATGCTAGATCAGACAACATTATAGAGGATTTCTCAGAGCATTTGACAAGAAACATGGATAGCAAATTTCGAAGCTGAGTGAGTACAGAGTAATGTGTGACCTATGACTGTGCTGGACACAGTGGATGAACAAGAAATTGTTCTAATTTCATTTAATTTTGCAGTCAAGAAGGAGTTTATGTAAGAAAGGTGGATAAGAATTGGGAGGGAAAGGAAATTAACCCAGACATAGTGACTTAGTCCTGTAATCCTGGCACACTCAGGAGGCTGAAGCAGGAGGATCACTCTAAGTTCCAGGCCAGCCTGAGCTATTTATTAAGTGAGACCCTATCTCAAAAAAAATAATCAGAGAAAGGGAGCAAAGAGGGCATATGGTCAAAATATTTTATAATGCATTATGAAAGTATACATTATACATATTATGAAATTACAATGTAGTATGAAATTATCCAAATAAAACCCATTATTTTGTACTAATAAAAAAAAGTAGTCCATTTTCTAGCTAGAGAAATGAGATATAAATACATTAAACTTTGGATAATGATAGAAGAAAATAATACAGAAGATATAAAATCATAGTAGTAGGTGGGGCTGCAGAGATGTCTCTGAGGTTTAGAGCATTTGTTGCTCTTGCAGAGGACAATTCCCAGCTGCGCATGGTGCCATTCATGACTCCAGTTCCAGGGGATCTGACACCCTCTTATGGCCACCATATGCACCAAGCATGCGCGTGGAACACATAAAGACATGCAAGCAAAATACTCATACATATAAAATAAAAGAATCTTTTCAAAAGTAGTAGTGATCAATTGTCAAATAAGTGAAGTGATATTCAAAGGTTTGAAGGACCGATGAGAAGAGCAGAACTGTGAATGTGCCTACTTGCAAGGGACCTGAGATATGAAGTACAGTGGCTTTAGGATGGAGAATCAGGACAAGTTAGCACAACCAGTGCATCTTAGATCCAGACTTAAAGGTGCATTCATGTGGAAGCACTCAGTAATGGAGTAGACTTAGGAAGAGGGTCAAGATTCTGTGTGTCTAACAAACTCCCAGGTAGTACTGCGGCAGCTGTCCCCAGGCCTACAATATGAGAAACTATAATCAGGCACCAGTGGACATTTCCTAGAAAGTAAAGAACATGAGTTTCAGCACTGGGCAGTCAAGTGCAACTCCTTTCTGACTCTACTATCATATAACAAACGCAGCCACAAGGAAATGTATGACTGAATGCAAAACTAAAAGAAAAAATTATTGACTACAAAGTTTTAAGTTATTGTCATTTTCAGTATCTTCTTCTGATTTTTCCCTCTCAGCCAACTCTAAAGTGTGAAAGGTAGGATTTGCTGACAGCCGTGCTAAAACAGGCTTGCAGGCTCACCATCTGCAGAGTTAGAGCATGAGATTCTGCACACACATTTGTGTAGCTGTCAAAGACCTCCAATTGAGGCACGTCCATCCCGTGGACATCATCATCGTCTTCCTAAAGCTCCCCTACCTTCCCATTTTTCCTTTTCCCTTAATTTATTTCTTTCCCCTGGAAGCCAAAACCAACTAATGCCAGAACAGATAGACAAACTGCACAATTAGTTTCAGAGTTTATCAAACATGATTCTATGCTTTTCTCATAAAGAACACTCAATAGTTGTATGTGCAGTGGAGGCTTTGTCTGTTGAGCAAGCCTCTGAGAGGTTGTTTGTCACAAGGATTAATGCAGAGGACCAGAAAAGAATTCCAAAGAAGGGAAGGTGTGGGTAAAAATGGTAGGAGAGTAACCCTTGAGGGCTATGTAGCAGTGAGCCTCTGGAATATTGGACAGAAACAGAAGTTTATCATAAAAAAATAGAACATAAAACTAAGGGAAAATCACTAGGAAGCCATCAATACCAGACCTAAAGTTCAAGGTGTGACCAGTAGAAGAAATTCAGGAGCATTATTAGTCTGATGACAGACACAGAATTTACCATTGATCAGAAATAGAACTAGCGTAATCAAGGAAAGCCAACACCACACTTAGTACTTATAGGTAGCAAGCCGGACTACGGCTGTAAAAAGAGAGAAGGAAGGTAATGTGACATGCCTTTAATCTGGATGAATCTCTAAGACTTCATGCAAACAAGAACAATCACACAGTGCCCCAGAATTAAGAAAGACTGCCCCAAAATGATATGAGCCTCACTACATAAAACGGCATGGTGTTGGCTCATTCTGTTCTATTTTTTAATTCCCACAGTCATGACTGTTCTGTAAGTATCGGCGTGTGGCTTTTAGTATGGCCTCTGCATTGGTGCTCTGAGAATTTGCAAGACCTTTGCTTCACTAACTTGGTTTTCAAATTAAATATGGACCTACATCCAGTAACTCCAGATAAAAAATTAGTCCCCAGTGTTGTCATATTTTCACAAAAGGATGTGAAGCACAGAGAATTTTATAGACAATCAGACTCAGAACAAATTTCTTAGTGTTATTAAGAGCTGAATTGAAAATATACTTCCAGAATCTCTGGGCTTCTTAGTTTAAACAAGCATGTTTCCGTGGTTCTTTAAGAATGCGTCACACTAGCAGGTTTGAGGGAAAGGTGTTTGTTGCTTTGTCTGTTTTGTTTTATCTAAAAGCAGCCAGATGCTTCTGAGTTTGAGGAGGTAGGGAAATAGAAGACCATGGGAAGGAGCTGGTGCAACCAGCCACAGCCTCCTGCCGCACCATCTTGGCCTAGAAAGAAAAGTGCCGACTGGCAAGAATGAATTACAGCTCACTTCTCCCTCTTTCTCCCCATTGTGCAGAGCAAAACAGCCAGCTCGAAACTGCTGTAAAAATCAGGAGTGTGAAGGCATTTGATCCCGGGCTGCTCAGTGCTCAGAGGTCTTGCTGGTCAATTCATACAGCTTTAATGACCATATTTCCTAAGCATTGCAGATAGTTTGAACATAAAGTTTATATTCCTTTTATGTTCTTCCTTAGAAAAGAGTACTAGGTAAGATTGTAATGATCATGGAAGTCCTACATTATAAGACATGTTATAAGACACTTTGGGTTTTAGTTCCTTAAGATTATAATCAAAACAGTATTTACAAGTTCAATAAGGTCACTTATTTAAAGGTTACTATAATGTGCAAGATGCTTGACAAAGAACATCTTCGTGGGGCAGGTGTGTCCAGTCATTAATTTCATGGTCTAGGTTTACCGAGCAAACATCTTCCAGCATAGCATGAGCTTTGCTTCATTAGCACGCAGCTCCTGCCTTATTCTGTGCCTCACCCATCCTGCTGTCGTCTGTTTGTCCTGCAGATGGTTCTGTGAAGGGAAGGAGCTGTTCAACAGTCCTGACATTCAGATCCACAGCGACGGTGCGGAGCTACACACCTTGGTCATTACTGAGGCCTTTGAGGACGACACAGGTCGCTACTCGTGTCTGGCTACAAACCCCAGCGGCTCAGACACCACATCTGCAGAGGTGTTCATTGAAGGCAAGTGGGGTGTGGTGGGGTGAAGTGGGAGTGGTCTCCTGGCTGTCCTCCAGACATCCCTGAAGTCCCGTGGATGTAATTTTCCAGAGCAAACAGTACCTGTGGTGGGGTGGGTCAAACCCAACCTCACTTCTCCTGAACAACTCTTGAATTACATTTAATTCTCACTTGACTGGTTCTGACACCTAGGCAGGCGCCAGTTGGTTCCTTTCCATCTCTGCCACATTTAACTTGAATTTATTTACAATATAAAGCATCCAGTTTAGTTCTTCTCTCCTCAAGTAAAGAAGTGTGAAAATGTAATTGAAACACTGAATCATCCAAAGTTATCAAAGATTTAGGAAGTTATTTACTCATGGGAATTAGAAGTGATCAGTTTTTTGAAATGCTTTCATTTTTACTAAATTTGAGCACTGTGTTTGTTTTTTTTTAAGAGTCCCTTATTTCCACTAATTAACTAAGAACGAGAATGAGTTGGTGCAGATGATTTCAAAAACTGATGCTGTAAGAGCAGTTTGAGAGAATGGAATAATTCTATTGTCTAGTCATTAATCTTTTTTTAAATAAAACCAAGCCTTGTGAAATTGGAAAACTTGATTACCAAAATATCGTAGTTTAAATAATACTTTTGGATCAGTACCAATAGTTCTAAATAATTGAAAGTGCTTTAAGCACCACACTTCTCAGATTGCCTTTAAATCTACAATTTCATGGCTATCCCATAAATCTGTTGCTTCTTAAAATAATAGCTACAATTTCAAACAAGCATGGGGATACTTGAGGCCTCTACTACACTGATCTTCAGTTTTCAGCTATTTGTCTAATTACATTATGCTTCTTCATTGCTAAAGCTAAAGAAAATAAGGTCTGAACTCTTGTCTAGAGCTCCTTCAAGAACCAGCAAAAGAGTTTTAAAAGCAACAGTAAGGCTGACTAAAAACTGGTACCTTCGCTTTTGAAAGGACTTTCCACTTCACGTGAGTGTTTGCAGGGACCTCTAGCAACGTTGTCCTCTTAAGAAAAGCAAACATTGTGTGGGTAATGCCTATGACCTGTATGGCACTTGTATAGCGCATGCACGCGCACACACACACACACACACACACACACACACACACAGAGTCATGCAGATAAATTTCTTTAAGCTTCTAGAAAGGTTGAGAGGGTTCCTCCAATTTAAAGTACCCGCTCTTAGCCATGCCAATATTTAAAAGTGCTTCATTGGTGAAAAATTGATGACAAAGAGAATTCTTCTTTCATAATGAGTTATTAGCAAGTGTCACTAACGAGCAGTCGCCATAGTGAACTTCTCCTGGTGGCATTTTAGAGCACAGAGGGGGGCGGGGGGACTGAAAGAAACCTGCTTGCAGGTTCTGATCTCTGTTCGTTCCAAACTCCTTAAAATGTGATGCCTCATTTGCTTGGAGACTTGCTAGAAATAAATTGGAATTTTTTTTTCTATGTGCAATTTTCCCAGGATACTCACTAAACTCTCTCATCACCAGTTTTTGTGCATTTAGATAGTGTGTGACCTTAGATAGATTGAAGGAGGATAAAGGAGCTGGGTAAAACAAGGTAAGAAGCCAGTAAGATTCATCTTCCTAAGATAAACTACTACAGAAACTGGCTAACAGTGACTTGTTAAATGTGGATAAATATTAAAGTTTTAAGTGAAATTTTCAGTATATATTTATCCCTGAGAACAATGACAGGAAATAGGAGCCAAGCTCATACATGTTCTTTGTCTCACTGAGAGTCCTGGTAAGACATGTTTGCCTTCACTAATTCCAGCACTGATTAGATGCAGGCCTTGCTAATTCCACATGAGCAAGGAGCCACTAGAATCTACCAGAAGTAGAGAAGTTGTAGCATTTTAAATATCAACAAAATCTTTCTATGAATCTTGCAAAACCTACTAGCTGGAAATTATCTATATCCCATTGATTGGACATATCCCACAGGACAGCAGTGTAGGTAGGTCCACTTGCTGCCAAGCCTGACAATATGATTTTGGAACCCATATGGCATAAGAGAAGGGAAACCCAAGAGTTTTCCCCCAGCCTCCACACACGTGCAATGGCAGGTGTGCTGTCAAGGGTATGCATGAGCATATGAATAGTGATAGCAATATTAGCAACATAATAGTAAAATTATGTGTGGATAGTTGAGGAAACAAATTTAAGAGATTAAATAATGATTGTGTGTGTGTGTGTGTGTGTGTGCGTGCATGCGCACATATGTGCATCCATGCTCACCTGTGGGTCAAAGATTCAAACCCAAACAATCTACCTCTTCTTTGCCGCTCCAGAAAAAAATGAAGAAGAAATTCTTATTATCCCTGGGGCTGCTATGATCCCTGCCTAGCTCTACTTTCACAGAATTTTCAGGACAAAGTACTTTTGTTGGCCATCTTCACTTGTATGTTTAATATCTGCTATGAAACAGGCACTGGTCCCAACCTGAAGCTCATATTAATGAACACATAGCTAATCTGAAGCTCACACTCAAGAAGGAGGAGGAGAAGAAGGGAGGGAGGGAGGGAGGGAGGAACAGAGGGACGGAGGGACGGAGGATCGGAGGGACGGAGGAATGGAGGATGGAAAGAAGGAAGAAGAAAGAATAAGAACAGAAGAACAAGAAGAATGAGGAGAAGGAGAATAAGAAAGACCAAGAAAGTCCTCAAAAATCCAAGACTTAGCAAGACTATGAAGGAAATAAGAATAACTGATAGGATGGCTGGATGAAAAGCCACTCTGAAGAGGTGACATTTGACCTAAAACCAAAAGAGAAGAGCAGAAAAAACTGGGGAACGGTCTTGGGAGAGGGAACACAGGGAAAGGCCGTCCCCAGGGTGGAGAAGACCTGAAGGACAGAAGGAACCAAGGGAAATCCAAGACAGCTGGACATCATCAGCCAGGAGATGGGGACAAATGAAACTTACAGGAGAAAGTTTGCTTTAGCTCAAAATTCCAGGTTTCAGTCCATTATTTCCAGAAAGTCAAGGTAGCCAGAACTTGAAGCAGCTACGCACATGACATCATAGTCAAAAGCAGAGAGAAATGAATGCTTGCAAGTTTCCTATTGTTTAATTTGCTCTTTACACGTAGGCAGCCTAAGAGCCCCTGCCTAGGGAAGAGTGCCACCCACAGTGGGCTAGGTCTTGCCACATCTATTAGCATAATCAAGACAACACCCCCACAGACCTTTCTTCCCACCCACTGTCTGCCGGACGATATATTGTATCAGTTTGACAGTTCAAACTAACCATCACCTGAGGAAGAGGAAGTCGCTTCGGGAAGGAGGGACTTGTCAGCAGTGTCCATTCTGCTGAGAAGTCAGATGAGGTCCAGGAGCAAGCCACTGCCTTTATCAATGCTGGGCATGGTTGGTGATTGTAACAGGAGGCAACTGGGGGCAGGGTGTCAAGAGTGGAAACGAATTGGAAAAGCTTGCCACCTATGGAATCTGTAGCAAATATTAGGTGGTCGTTCAGGAAGTTTTGCCAAGTTACTAGCAGAAACATTGGCAGTATCTATCTGGAAAGGGGTAAGAGGCCATAAAGGACAGTTTGTCGGCAGTCTTGTTTACAGGCAGGAGTTACTGGAATATGTTCATATGTCATAGAAAAGACACAGTAGGGGGAGAACTAGATTATGCAGAAGAGAGATGAGTAAGATATAAAGTCTTTAAGTAGAAGGAGAATGTGGCTCCCATGTGTGCAGGACGGGGAAAGGGATGCCCTCCTGGGCTAGAAAGAAAAGGAATAACTCAAGAATATATAAATAGGAAAAATAAAAAGCATGTGAAATAAATTCATCCCAACTTTCCACCACTCCCTCCTCTTGCCATTGTAAAATGAATTGGTATAGCTTTAAGAACTCTGAAGAAGGCAGGGTGGTGGCTCTTAACACGGGATGAAGAAAACTGGATTGAACTAGACCTTGTAGGCATGACGAATGTGGATCTGGAGGAGAGGACAGGAAGTCAGCATTGAAGATAGGGAGATTGAGCAGGAATGCAGAAGACAGATGCAAAGAAGCAGGTACTGCCTGACATTAGTCTCTGCTCGCTCAGTGCTAAGTAACCAGGTTGCTGAGATTTGGAAGTAAGCCAGGATGTTGCACGGGCAAGTGTTTCTTCTGCTCCTCTGAGGTCAAGCCCAAATGCCAGACCACTGTGGTGCGCCAATGTCTGACATCAAATGGATTTCCAGCCACATATTCCTTCTGCTAGATTTGAAAATTTATGAAGAGAACATGAAAAAGCCTAAGAATACATTAGGCTGTTCTTCATATTATATATATTATTTTTATTAATTTTTTTCATTTATACTACATACCAACCACAGTTACCCCTCCCTCCTCTCTTCCAGTTCCCTCCCCCACCTCTTGTCTTCCCTGCATCCACTCCTCCTCCATTTAGAAAGGGACAGGACTCCCATGGGAGTCAACAAAACATAGCATATCAAGCTGAGTCCGGAACAAGCTCTTCCCCCCTGCATCAAGGCTGGGTGACTTGTCCCAGCATGGGAAATAGGTTCCAAAAATACCAGCTCATGTGTCAGGGATAGATCCTGATCTCACTGCTAGGGGCTCCACAAGCAGACCAAGCTACACAACTGTCACCCACATGTAGAGGGCCAGTCAGTCGCAGAGTCCATGAGTCCATGTGGTCCAGAGTCTGTGAGCTCCCACTAGCTCAGTCAGCTAGTTTTTGTGGGGTTTCCCATCAAGATCTTGATCCCCTTGCTCATACAATTCCTGTTCCCTCTCTTCAACTGGACTCCTGATGCTCAGCCCAGTGCTTGGCTGTGGATCTCTGCATCTGCTTGCTTTATTTACTGGATGAAGGCTCTCTGATGACAAGTAGGGTAGTCGCCAATCTGATTATAGGAGAGAGCTAGTTCACATACGTTCTCCGCTATTGCTAGGAGTCTTATCTGGGGTCATCCTTGTGGATTCCTGGGAGGTTTCCCTGGCACCAGGTTTCTCCCTAACCCCATAATGGCTCCCTATATCAAGATATCTCTTTCATTGCTGTCCCTCTCCATGCTTCCCCCAAATCAACCAACCCAACCCCTCGTGTTTCCATTCCCCCAACCCCTCACATACCCCTCCCATTACCCCCACCTATAGTTTACCCAAGAGATCTCATTTATTTTCCCTTCCCAGGGAAATCCATGCATCCTTCTTCTCATCTTCCCAGTTCCCTAGCTTCCCTGGGGCTGTGGATTGTAGCCTGGTTGTCCTTTGCTGTACATCTAGTATCCACTTATGAGTGAGTGCACACCATGTTTGTACATGCCAAGAACATACTCAGTTGGGATGATTTTTTTTTCTAGTTCCATCTATTTGCCTGCAAATTTCATGATGTCATTGTTTTTACAGCTGAGTAATATTCCTTTGCATAAATATACTACATTTTCTTTATCTGTTCTTCAGTTTAGGGGCATCTAGGTTGTTTCCAGGTTCTAGCTATTACAAATAACGCTGCTACGAGCATAGTTTGATCTTGCTGTGTCTTGAGGTAGATTGATTCCCAGTTTTCTGAGAAATTGGCATACTGACTTCCAAAGTGGCTATACAAGTTTGCATCCCACTACCAAGGAAGAGTGTTCCCCTAAATTCACATCCTCTCCAACATAAGCTATCAGTGTTTTTGACTTTAACCATTCTGACAGGTGTAAGATGGTGTCTCAGAGTTGTTTTGATTTGCATTTCCCTGATAGCTAAGGATATTGAGCAGTTCTTTAAGTAAGTATATCTCAATCATTTGAGATTCTTCTGTTGAGATCTCTGTTTAGATTTGTACCCCATTTTTAATTGGATTATTTGGTATTTTGATGTCTAGTTTCTTGACTTCTTTTTATATTTTGGAGATCAGCCCTCTGTCAGGGGTGGGGTTGGTGAAGATCTTCTCCCATTCAGTAGGATGCCTTTTTGTCTTATTGTCAGTGTCCTTTGCCTTACAGAAGCTTCTCAGTTTCAGGAGGTCCCATTTGTTAATTGTCAATCTCAGTGTCTGTGCTACTGGGGTTCTATTCAGGAAGTGGTCTCCTGTGCCCATGCATGTAGATGGAAACTGCTCGTTCATTTCCCAGCTTCCCAGGCCTGAATAATCACACAGAGACTATATTAATTGCAACACTGCTTGGCCTATTAGCTCAGGCTTCTTATTACCTAACTTTTACTTCTTAAATTAACCCATTTCTATTAATCTGTGTATTGCCACAAGGTTGTGACTTATTGGGTCAGGTTCTGTTTTGTTGTCTTTCTCCTTCGGCATCTACATGGCACCTCTTTGACTCCGCCTGCTTTCTCTCTGTTCTGATTTCTTGCCTGACTATATTCTGTCCTGCCATAGGTCCAAAGCAGCTTCTTTTTTAACCAATGAAACTAAAACATATTCACAACATACAGAGGGGAATCCCACATCACATGAACTCAGGGTTACCTCCCACTTTCTCTTCTATTAGGTTCAGTTTATCTGTATTTATGTTGAGGTCTTTGATCCAATTGCACTTGAATTTTGTGCAGGATGATATATATGAATCTATTTTCATTCTTCTACTTATGAACATCCAGTCATGCTAGAACCATTTGTTGAAGATATTTTATTTTTTCCATTGTGTAATTTTGGCTTCCTTGTCAAAAATCAGGTGTTCATAGGTGTGTGGATTTACATCAGGGTCTTCGATTCAATTCCATTGATTTACTTGTCTGTTTTTATGCCAGTACTATGCTGTTTTTATTACTATACCTCTATAGTAGAGCATGAAGTCAGGGATGGTGACGCCTCCAGAAGTTCCTTTTTTGTACAGGATTGTTTTAGCTGCCCTGGGTTTTTTTTCTTTCCACAAGAAGTTGAGTGTTGTTCATTCAAGGGCTATAAAGATGGCTCCGCTATTAAAGGCTAGGTTTACAACCAAAAAACATATTATACATTTTAAAATAATTTTTCCTAACATTTTATGAAAATCCAGCGGTTTGCTCTACCTTTAACAGTGGCTGTGTGCTTTGAAATTAGATCATTATCAGGATCGAAGGGGTTGAACCTGTAGTGGCACCTGGCGTTGGATGCTGGCTGCGCTGAAGATCACAAAAATAGAATTTTCCTTAAAAAAATCTAAAGCATGCATGCATGCACATACACACATAAAAATATAAAATAAAATCATGCATAGCCTAACTAAAATATCCCTGTGATTTTTCTCTGTGTGTATGTTTGTGTTGCTGGGAACTGAAACCAGGACTTCCCACAGGCTAAGCATACACTGTGCCACCAACTCAGTAGTCACTTCTGGTAATGTTGCCATTTCTTTCTTTCTTTTTTTTTCTGCGTGTGTCCTTTTTTCTAAACAACCTTCACACCTGGTCTGTTTGTATTTAGTTTAAATTATTGTCTCCCAAGCATTTACTCATGTCATAAACATCCCTTTTTCTAAGCAGCAGATAGCACACAGGGGCCGACTTGCAGGGGGGCAGGGAGGGAGGAATTGCCCTGAGGAGAGGGAAGGGAAGTGTGACACCCTGTGGATTTGGTCTGTTCCAGCCTGCCACAGCTGTGTTGACACCTGAGACATAAGGTGACATTGGCATTCCACAAGGGCTGGTCAGGAAAAGAAAGCACTCCAGAACACTATTATTTTCAGCTTCTAGCTATCTTTCCCCGAACATCAAACCCAGAGTCTTCCATGTGCTAGTCAGGTATTCTGCATCTGTGCTATAACACATTCCAAGAAAATCTGTCTGTCTGTCTGTCTGTCTCTCTGTGTGTCTGTCTGTCTGTCTGTCTGTGTTTTATTTAAGACAAGATTTCCTTTAGTAGTCCCTGCTGGCCTTGGACTCACTAGGATCCTCCTGTGCTGGGATTCAAGTCCAGTCCTAGATCCCAATGCCTGGCTCCTAGAATAAGTCTTTTGTTGTTGTTCCTGCGGTAGGATTGTTGTTGTTGTTGTTGCTGTTATTGTTATTGTTGTACAGACAGGGTCAGACTAGTTGAAGGTAGTCTAGGACTCAGCTCCTTAAGTAGTCCAGGTTAACTTTAAATTCAAGGTTATCCTCCTGCATCAGTCTCCCAATTGCTGGAAATAGAGGTGTGAGCCACCACACCCAGAAGAATGACTTATTAGTAGGGCCAGTAAGATGGCTCAACAGGTAAAGGCACTTGCCTCAAAGGCTGGCAATATGAGTCCGATCCCCAGAACCTACAAAAAAGAGTAGATGTAGAGAGCTGACCCTATAGGGTTGTCCTCTGATCTGCATGTGTGTACTGATACTTGTGCTACACACACACACACACTAATTTTTTAAACAAGAATGACTTTTAAAATAAAAATCGTCAGAGGAGAATTATCATATTTTTTACATGCTAGGAATGTTTGGAGTCAGGTGGGAATAGCTGCTTCTCTCCCATAATTCTGACCACTCTGCGACTACATCCACAGGACTTTGCTCCCCTCACAGCCAATTTTATGATTCCAATTAAGCTGGTATCTCAGAATAGCCCAGCCCTTGCTGATAACAGCCTTTCTTGCTACTTCCTGGGGACTCTCCTGCTTAGCCCCTCCCTGCTCCCATGTGCTTTGTCTGCTTTTTCTATGTAAACCCCGCCCCAATCCTCTTCCAGCTAATCCTGCAATTTAGTCCCTATTGCCACTCTCCGTGTCCTGCCAACCAACTCTAGGCCCTTCAGCTCTAGCCTCAAAAACCTGCCCTATGTATCTACCTGGGCTCAACTGCTGCTTCTCCCCCATGCTGCCACAGGCTCCACTCCCTGTTTCCAAACAGGTCCTGCAATTCCCTAACTTCATGCACTCCTTCCAACAGAAGCTAAAGGGCAGCTCTGGGCAAGCGTGGCTCTGAGGAATCCAGATATGCACAGCCTGAAGGTCATGGTCGTGAGTGGGAGGCAATTCAAAATAAGAGTGTAGGCCATCACCCCCTCAGGGAACTCACCTACCAACTTGGTTCTTCCATTTTCCTGCCTATAAATTGGACATAGCTTACTTTTTGGTGAAGTTCTTAATGAGGTCTAATAGTCCAATAATGCTATGGCAGAGTCGATATTAAATATTCACGGTTTGGTACTTCCTCTCTTAGCCTCAGTTCTCAGAGGACTGGTAATTCGCCTGCAGAAAGGACGGAACAGGTGCTGTGCAGGGTGTAAACAAGAGCACTGAGAATCCTGAGAAGATGATGACCTTAAAAGACAGAATAGCATGCGTGTGTCCGAGGAAAGTGAGTTGCCAAAGTGCAGACACAAACAAGGAAACTGAAACCTGGCAAGGCAGACCTCCCTCTCCCTCCCCTTCATCCTTTGGAAGCTTCCTTGCTCCCTGCTTGGGCCTGCAAGCCCACTCCATTCCTCTCACTGCCCACGCCCCTCTCCTGCTTTGTCTTGTCCCGATTTTGCCATATAAGGCATTTGCTTCTCACTCCACTCTCTGCTCACAAGAACAAGACTCTCCAAGGGTTTGTGTACATGCTGAATTTCTTTGAGACCACAGCCTACCTCCCTAAGCAGTGTTTCCCCCAAAGCATACATTTAATTCTGGGGGTCAGAATCTGGTGACTTGCAAATGCTGAAACTTCTGGCAAAGAAATCGTGAAATTGGTTGCATGTCAGATATGAGGAGTTCTCGTGTAGACTGAGGCATCTTCTTGTGCCTTAACAGGGAAGGTGTATGGTAGAAAAAATTAACCTCACGTAAGAGAAGGATGGATGAGGGAGGGAAAGAAACGGAAAGACATGCGCCTTCTTGGCAG
The DNA here is from genome assembly GCA_004026605.1 of Ondatra zibethicus. NCBI lineage: Eukaryota > Metazoa > Chordata > Mammalia > Rodentia > Cricetidae > Ondatra > Ondatra zibethicus. The sequence continues at coordinate 8,976 of PVIU01007798.1, read as the reverse complement.
TCCAGGAGCAAGGTGAACAACACCCACACTGAAGAAGTAGGAAGGGACAGAACAAACATTCCAACAGAGTTACCTCAGCATGACTCTTTTCAAGGTCAACAAAAGACCTGAGAGACTTACGTGGCTGAGGCAGGGGAGGGAATTCAAGCGGCCTTCCAGGAGAACTGAGTGTTATTCAGTTCTATATATATTCTATATACACTGATGAGCAAAAGTACTGTGTGCAAAGTTTATTGAGTATGAACCATTTGTCTGCCTGTGTACACAAATGTATGTGTGTCAATATGTCAATATATTAAACTGAAAGACATATGCCAAGTATTTATCAAATTGTGTTGAGGAGGTCACCCACTAATCTTACCTAATTTACACAATTCTGTGCTTTGTGATCATTTTTTAAATATATTTTCATTAATTATTTGACAACTCTGTACATGCGTGAAATCTATTTTGGTCATATAAGCATGTACTGTAAGATAATTTGAATACCCCAAATGAAATTTTTATTTTAAAAGAAACATCAGGAATTTAAGTCTGCTGCTTAAAATCTTCTGATACCAAATAGGTACACACTGAAATCTGAAGGTGGTGAGATGGTTTAGTACGCTGGCGGAGATGCTTGCATTCAGGTTTGAATTCAACCCCTGGATCCAATAAGATGTCAAGACACAACTAATTCTGAAAGTTGTCCTCTGACCTCCACGTGCGCAGGTACATGTGCAATGCACATGAGCACACATGTGTACACTCAGACACACACACTCATGATAAGAATAAATATTTAAATATTTTGAGTGCGAGGGCTCATTGGAGAAGAATGCTTGCTGTGTAGGTACCAGGACCTGAGTCTGTGTCTACCACCCATGTAAAACACCATAAATGGCTGTAAGTATCAGCAACCCTAGCACTGAAGGGTGGAGACAGGCAGCCTGACCTGTTGAGCAGCCTGCCTGTCTGAAACAATGAGCACCGGGCCAGGAAGAAACCCTGTCTGGAGGCACAGACAGCAGCAGAAGGGGAGTCACAGCATCTGTCTCTGGTCTCCACACTCACTCATGGTCATGAATGCACACCGCATCTGTCTCTGGTCTCCACATACTCTCATGGACATGAATGCACACCGCATCTGTCTCTGGTCTCCACATACTCTCATGGACATGAATGCACACAGCATCCGTCTCTTGTCTCTAAATACACTAATGGACATGAATGTACACAGCATCCGTCTCTGGTCTCCACATACACTAATGGACATGAATGTACACAGCATCCGCCTCTGGTCTCCACATACACTCATGGGCATGAATGCACACAGCATCTGTCTCTGGTGTCTACATACTCTCATGGACATGAATGCACACACACACTCACGTGCATGGACCACAACACTCACACTCACACAAAACAAATTTTTAAAAATCAAGTACAGTTTACCTTTACCTGAAAATACAAGTTGACCCTTAATTCAGGAACGAGATGAGTTTGGGAAGATGTGTTCCCAAATCAGAGAGTGTATTAATTCAATAGTGAAGCCATTATCACACACAGACAAAGAATCAGGAGGCTACGTTTGATTAATGAGTGGTGAAGACATCAGCAGTCTCCACCACGTGATCTCCCAGGGTTAAAGGTTAAAACCATGGGCATTTTTCCACAAAGACACTCGCATTTGTCTCATAGCTTTCTAGCTATGTGAAAGGATGGCCGAGATGGACAAAGTGATAAAAATGGAGCTAATAATAAACCCAACATTGCAAGCACAGTGGTCTCAAGCAAGCTATTAATAGTACTTTTAAAAGATTATTTTCTGAAGAAACAATAAAAAGTGATTCGACACCAAATCGGTCTCGGTTTCCATGGGTATTTGTAGCACAAATAAGACTTTGGCATGTTACTATTTACAGACAAAGACCATTACTATTCGGAATTCTTCCAGATGCTGATACTGCCCGCATCCTAACTGTGTCGTGATTTTTAATGTCTTCCCAGGAGCCAGTTCAACGGACTCTGACAGTGAAAGCTTACCTTTCGTATCAAAAGCTGGAGCTATGCCACAGTGAGTGTCTTTGAGTCCCCTGATAGTCCCTGTGACAAGGAATGGTAGCAGCTGCTGGGGTTTGAAGCCAGGTGTGCTGGGCTGGGAGAGGTCAAGCCATGTCGGCCAGAGATCGAGTGCTTGCCACTGGGACACGATTTTTGACTTTGCATGAGTTTAAATGGTGGGAGTCTGTATTTCATCATGAGTATGACAAAATTGAGCCAGCTGCTGCATTAGCTTTGGAGGCAGCCAGTGGACCAACAAGACTGGTCACACTGAAGGTAAAACCAGTTAGGCTACTGTGAAGGTGTGAATGAGGATCAGAAATGTCTTAATTAGGCCAGAAAGTGGTTTTCTTTTATGTAAAAATCTTTTGCTAGTTAGACCTTATATCTGAAAAGGCCAGAATTTGCTTATCCCTGCAGAGACGTGGGTTACTAATGAAATGTTACTGTCTCCTTCATTTTGCCAAAGCCTATTCAAGTCTACCTGAGTTTGGGAGAAAGCTCCATTAATGCTGAGATATGCTAACAAGTGTTTTAATTTCCTAGTAAATACATAGCAATTATATGAAATAAAAACTAATCCTTCTGATTAGATCCTTACACATTAATGCAAGTACTGTATTGTAAGACTATTGCAATAATAAAATAATAATATATAGTTTGAAAAGTCAAGTCCATTCAGCATCAGATAATCACAGATATTAAATGAGCTTATGCTGTGTCCACTTTGCCTGTCCTGATTTAACTTAGAATTCAGTCAAGACCTACACCCTCTAGGCCAACATGAGCCTGGAATTTGACTCCTCTAAATCCTTCCCTTCCACCGCACTAAAACCCTGAGCACGAAGACAAAAATCCCAAGCTACTCTCAACAAAATTAGAAGCCAGCACAAAGGACAGCTGCTAGCCCTAAAATAAACACTAAAACTGAGTCAACTATGGGACCCTAACCATAAAGATGTCAAATATTTGCCTACTGATAAAGACTGGAGAGCTTTCCCACTTTTTATTTTCTCTTGAGATTTGTTTTTTAAGGATAATACCTTAAAAATCTTTATGAGTGCAAGATGCCTCTGGCTACTCTTTTTTTCATCCTTGTGTTTATTACAGTCCATTCTGCCTATGCACTGACCATGCAGCTCTTTTAGCTATCTGTTTTAACAAATTCCAACTTCTGAAACAGATTTTAATAGAAACAGACTGAGTCTACAAGAAAGAAAGAAAGAAAGAAAGAAAGAAAGAAAGAAAGAAAGAAAGAAAGAAAGAAAGAAAGAAAGAAAGAAAGAAAGAAAGAAAGAAAGAAAGAAAAGAGGGAAGGAAAGAAGGAAGGAAGGAAAGAAAGAAAGAAAGAAAGAAAGAAAGAAAGAAAGAAAGAAAGAAAGAAAGAAAGAAAGGAAAGAGGGAAGGAAAGAAGGAAGGAAGGAAGGAAGGAAGGAAGGAAGGAAGGAAAGAAAGAAAGAAAGAAAGAAAGAAAGAAAGAAAAGAGGGAAGGAAAGAAGGAAAGAAGGAAGGAAGGAAGGAAGGAAAGAAAGAAAGAAAGAAAGAAAGAAAGAAAGAAAGAAAGAAAGAAAGAAAGAAAGAGAAAAGAAACCCAGGCCTTTTGTAAGATTATTTTAAAGAAAAATTGCTGATTTAAAAAAAAACTAACTAACCAACTAATTAACACATGATTCTTCATTTTCCAGAGCTCAAAAGAAAACGACTTCTGTTTCCTTGACGATAGGATCCTCATCCCCCAAGACAGGAGTGACCACAGCTGTGATTCAGCCCTTATCTGTGCCTGTGCAACAGGTAATTGTGCCTCGAGCCTGGAAGGAGCTGAGTTCGGGAGCAGGCTACGTTGTTTTAGGAGTAGTATTTCAGTTCTAACTGACACACTCCCTTGAAGTATTTTCCGAGTAAAAACGGCTCTCGAAGGAAGGAAACCCCATGGCTAATGGTCTCATTTTAGCTCATTAAGAATAATCTGTAATCAAAAGCGCACAGTACGTCAACAGCTACGTTCGTATAGCCCTGAGAGGATAATGGTATCTGCCTTAGCCCTGTTTGGACTCCAGTGTGCATCCTCTGTGTCCTTTCATCCAGTTAGCCCACCAGGAAAGTTCCCACAGCAACAGGGACTTTTTCAGCCTCTGAAGGCCAAACAGTATGGCTTAGAAAAAGACAATTCCAATTCTTTGACTTCACTATGCTGTTTTAAAATATTAGTTTAAGGTCAGCGTGAGATGGCTTTATCAGCAGAGCTACTGGGAAGTAACTATAGTGAGTTGAATTTATATCGGCATGATTTTTTTTTTAAAAAATGTATCTAAATTATTGATGTGACATAAATCTTTAAGTACGGCACTTGTAGAAGGCTTTCCTGACGCCCTTGGTAGGCACGTCCATCCCTAGCGAAGAGATTTGTCGCATGTGAATCCCCATGTCTTCCATCGGCTTTTATTACCCATAATATTAACCATAAGCATTACAGTAACTACTGCATGCCATTCATTCTTTGTAACATGTAGAAGATGAATTCAATAGAGAAAAGACATGTGTGTTCATAAACTTGAGAAGAATCGACAAGGATAAGTGACCCAGAAATGACAGATACAGTAAATAGTTCCTTCAAACCACTGAACCAGGGTCGCATTTGTAAAACTATCTCTGATCAAATCCACGGGTAGTTTTTGTTCAAGAGGTTGATTTCTAAACATTGACATGAAATTGTTTGGATGCTAAGCACTGTGCTAGACACTTCATAGTAGAGAGAAATCATCAGCCCCGTTCCTTCCCAGTTTACAGACTAGTCTGGGGGAGAACCTAAGATACTTCTTAACATGGCTGAACATACTGTGAAATACAGAACAGAAAGACATATATTGGCGTATAGACACAAGCACTATCTCGCATGTGCAGAGTGCATTTTACGTGGTTTTATTTCTGCTGAGTGACAACATCCTAGTTTGCACATGTGAGGGGGAGGTACCCATCATTTCTTCCTGGCAGGCAATGAGACAGAAAGTTTAACACTTCGGAGTCAGAGAGCCTGGGTTCGAATCCCAGCTCTTACTAAAGAGACTTTTGAGCAAACAGCATAACATCTCTGGGCCTAATTCCTTCATCTGCACAACAGAGACTGTAGTGCCCGCGGTCTCTCATTGGTGGTATGAAGTCTCTGAGTTGGTCTTCATATGACATTAAAATGATATCTGACATGGAGGTATAGAATGTCCATATATTCTTTGGATGTCAAAGACTGTGAAAAGTGAGACACAGACCTCCCAAATGACAAGCCAGTAAAAAGTCCTTCAGTGAATAAGGTCTGTCACTGCTGTAGTATCTTCACAGCCCTGTAGTGTCCCGGGGTGTATTAAGACAGATAGTATCAGATCGCTATCAATTTACAAGTGAGTAAATCCAGATTACTTGAAAGTAAACAATTTAACACACACAAAAATTGTCATTCACTACTTTTTATTTTCCATTTACCATTCTGGAACCTTTCCCTTCCCCTGAGATGAGCGCTATGCAGTAATCTTTCCAGGGCCTGGAGCTTCTGATACATCAGTCAATGAGTTTCATGTCTATCCCCCATATTTTCTATGCTCCTTTATTGAAAGTGTTCACGTGAAAAATAAGACCGGCAGATGTTTCCATAATTTGCTTTGCCCTTTATTGCCAATCACTTATCCTTTTGATTCAATGAATCCAGGCTGTATTTTAAAATAAAATATAGCATCTGTGAGAATTTCTAAACAAACCCCTGTGGAAGTCCCACACACAGAAATCCATTTGGTAATAGCATTTAAAAGCTCTCAGATTCCCCCAGGACCCAGGGAACTCTTACCTCCAATATCCTTTTGAACAGAGAAGAGTAACAGATGTGGAATGGGGGAGCAGAACAATGTCTGTGCTGTAGGAGTAGACTCGCGAGTGATGTACGGTGCTACCTTCATACACTCGGTTCATTCAAGTGGAGCAATCCCCATAATGAAAGGTTTCTTTAGCCCATCTTTTCAGAGATTTATATATCGAGAATCTGATCCATGTGTCTCTCCTCTTTCAGGTTCACAGTCCGACTTCGTATCTCTGCCGACCTGATGGAGCCACCATGGGCTGTCTTCTTCCTGTTTTCACTAAGGTCTGACATCTGGAAGTCTCATTCTCCATGTTTGCTTTAGTCCTTAAATTTCATTCACATATGACTTTATGTAGCAGCCTTTAAGATTTGAAATGAAGATATTAATAGGCAGATCATCATGGATACCTTAGGGGATAGGTAGGTATACATTGAATAATGACTATGTGGCTGTTTTCTTATGCAAGGTTTGAGAAAGATGACTGTGAGCAGGTAAGGCCAGATGTCTGATCTAATGGGGAAGCCAGGAGAGGTATAAATAACAAGATAGAATTCGGTATTTAAATCTTTTCTTTCTTTATAGCTGGGCTTGGTAGCATTTGAATGTAGTCCCAAAAGTTGGAAGCAGAGGTGGGAGGATATTTAGGAATTTGAGGCCAGGGTTGGTCTGTACAATGAATCCCAAGAATTAATCCATCTTCTTTTTTACTCCCAATGAAATATCTTGAAAGATCTAGGAAGCTTTATAGAAAAAAAAATGCAAGCAAGCAAGCAAACAAACAAACAAAAAAAAAACTAATTTTCCATTAGGTGCAGGAGTCAGAAACCAGGCCACACAGATTTTCTTTCTTTCTTTTTGCTTTTGGAGAAAAGTCTAAAGCTTAATTGGTCAAATAAGAGGAAAGATAGGCCATTTTCATGTCAAAAGACTAATGAAGTCATTAGTTCTCAGATATATCTAACGCAAATTTAGCTGAATTCCCAAAGAGTTTCTTGTTTCTATCCATTTGTTTGATATAGAATTTAGCAACCTAGTTCTAAGTGTTATGTTATAAAAATGAAAATAAATGTATTTATATGGCTACAAATAGTCAGGGTCTTACTGGGGAAATAAACAGGGCAGTGTTAGGGAAGAAGCAAATTTATCTTATAAGATGTCAAGGCTTCCTAAAGGTATGATAGTTATAATAAAGGCTGAGCACTCCTAATCTGAAATGTTTTAAAAACTAAAACTTAGAACATTGACTGCAGTCTTGAGTGGAAAATCCTAAACTAGGTGACCGCATGTGACAAGACCCAGTCAATACACAGGTGTACTAAAACCACTGTCTAAATTTTCCTTGGGACGTGTATGTGAATGTATTTAGAAAACATTAATGAATTTCATGTTTGCTTGTGTCCAGTCTTAGAGTGCTTTCTGCTGTTGCGATAAACAACATGATCAAAAACAACTTGGGGAGGAAAAGAAGGTTTATTTGGCCTTCACTTCCAGGTCTTGATTGAGGGAAGTGAGGGCAAAGACTGAAAGCAGAAATCTAGGGATTATTTCGGCTTACTAGCTAGCTCCCTAGCTTCTGCTCAGATAGTTTTCTTATACAGTCCAAGACCCCTTGCAGGGGGATGGTATCACCCACCGTGGCCTGTACCCCATCCTGTGTCAATTAGTAATCAAGAATGTCACACTAGCCTGCCCACAGGACCCTCTGACGGAGGCAATCTCTCAATTGAAACTCACTCAGGTAATTCTAGGCCATGCCAAGTTGATAGCAAATGCTAACCGCGAACGGTCCTATGCCCGAGATAGCCTCACACATTGCAAACATCCCAATTTAAAAAAAAAAAATACCAAATCCAAAACACCTTCAGACAAAGGCACAAATTTCATCAAATTGCTGAAGAGACAGGACAGCACCCACAGAGATATTCCAATAACCACAGGCACAGAGAGATCACTTAGGGACACAATGAATCTTTCACTGGGGTTCAAAGGAATTTTCTTTTTAAATTGGACTCTACACTTATCACAAGAATAAATCCCAAGTAAGCTGAAGATAAATGAGTAAACAAATCTATACAACTTCTCTGAGGAAGCCTGAGTGGCCCACGTCTGTCATCCTGACCCTTGGGAGGCTGCACAGGGCTGCTGTGAGTTCAAAGCCAGCCAGGGTTATGCTTTGAGTTCCAAATGAAGCTAGACTGTGGAGTGTGAACCTTCATCAGGAGAGAAAGAGAGACAGGGAGAAGGGATGTCTGTCAGGGGACAGCAAAGGCAGCTATATTATCTTCGTGTAGGGAATGTTTTTATTTTGACTTCTAAGTCTGACTTTGTGAATTCCAAGCTTAATAAAAACTTCTTCCAGAGCTCTCCCCGTCTCCAGTGAGCACAGAGAACACATTCTAACGGTTGAGAGCCCCTTCAAAAACAGCTAGCAACCATAAAAGCAAAGGAAGTCTTTTAAGTCCCTAAGAAACCTAAGTCTGTAACATCAGTGACATTTTCCTCAGATGCTCTGAGCACAGACCACTTAGACGTGAGGCTGTTCACAGCCAATACTAAGTGTAAGAGTTTTCACAGCCAACATCTAAAGGGCATCTCTGGAAGATTGTGTCCCATCATGCTTGATTTGGGGGCAGCTGAGGTCAAACACACCTCTTTTCTGGCTTTATCTTTGTTTTGTTTTGTTTTGTTTTGTTTTCTTGGAGACATGATATCACTACATAGCCCAGGATAGCCTCCCTACTCACACTCTTCCTGCCTCAATTTTCTCAATGCTGGGCTCCAAACATGCACTGCTGTGCCCAGCCTTCACATGACTCTTATGCCTATGCTGGGGGCATAGGAGAAGGAAACATGGATGTGTCATTTGTTGTCCCTCACCACAAGGTCAAAAGGGTCCTGGCATCCGTAAATGTGACCCATTCCTCCTGGACAAGAGAGTTCTCAAAATCTAGAACTGAAACCTCAAGTCCTACATTGTAGTACAACTACAAGAACACAGACACTGTCAACGGTCATTCTTTCACCACCACTGCCACCACCATCACCACCTCCATCACCACCTCCACCACCACCTCCACCACCACCTCCA